>JZKD02S1791075.1:0-18754 GCA_000966675.3 Picea glauca | reverse complement strand
TTATTTTGTTTAAAAACTAACCTAGTTACTAACTTAGATTTTAACTTAATTATTAATCAATTAATTAATTAATAATTAATTAATTATTAACTAGTTATTTATTAGCTAGTTTAACTTATTCTAACTATACTAATATTTATTATTATTTAATCTAACTAGCTTATTGTTATTTTTTCTTTAATCCTAAGTTCATTTATTCGTGAAGGTAAGATTGGCGAAGGGGTGTAGTCGACTGGACAATGGACAAGGGGGTGAGGGCGCAGCATCGGATGAAGGATGCAGAAAAGGTGATGGGATCAGGGGAAAAGGATGGATGGCACGTATAGATAGGGCCCGCCGAAAAAATCCGCCTCATTCCGGACCCCCCCCCCCCACAACCGTTAAAGGCAGAACGATCGGGGGGGTCCAGAATCGCCTGTAGACCATCCATCTGCGCGCCTCCATGACAACAGTAGATCTGTGTGCACTTTTTAATCACCATTCTGGACCCCCCCACCGTTAAAGGCAGAACAGTTGAAGGGGTCCGAAATCCACTGTTAGCCGTTGATCTACGCGCCGCTAGATCAACCGTCAATCTAAGCACGTTCTTTATTCTCCAGGCGCGAATGCAGTATATGAGGCAAAACTTAGGCTTAATGACTTTTTGATGGTTTGGTGCACTGCTTGAAAATAATTTGTAGAGATGAAATATTATTTGCAAACCTATACACCCAGAGTGAAAAATTTCCAGTCAACAGATGACCCTATGAATTATAGGGTTATAACACATTCAACATCCAGATTGGCAATTTTTCAGGCAGTTCTTCATTGAGGCTCAGCCCATGAGTTTTAGTATGAAGACTTGGAATTGATACCAGTTTATGCTTTATTGCTAGTATTATTGATCAAACTTGTGATTGAGGGGGGGGATTGTTAGCCTATCGCTTACCTTAATCAATCACTAAGTCTAAATTGTCCCATATATTTGTATTATTCATTTAGGATATTAGTAATATATCCTCAAGTGATGACTAATGATTTAGTTAAGATTTCCTAGCCTAGTCATCATGCAAGATTTTAGGATCTAGAGCAAATCTCTCTATGAGGTGGCATCCCCCATTGTACTATAAATATGTACCATTGGTGTGAATACAAAGAGTGTTGGATAGTATGAATTTTTCATCATCTTGTTGTTATTATGTATATTTTATCAATTAGTATCAGAGATTCTTTGTTTAAAATCAATTGGTATCATAGCTTCTATGTTTTATCAATACCTTGATATGTCTTCCCAATATACTATAAGTTTCACTATCTGAATCATTCTATAAAACAAGTTATAGAAAAAATGGTAAGATGACCTTTAAAAATCATACTTTAGAACACATCATCACAAGACTTCATCTCCCTTAGAATTTCACCCTTATTCACTTCATCTTCCTTCTGAAATTCACAACCAATATTGTGCTAAGAGATCACAATATTTAATGATGAAAATGAGAGTTTCTTAATGTGTACTTATACTTTTCCAAGTACCTCCTTTACTTGAATTTAGGGCTAACTTGTAACTTGTTGACCATACTTCGGGGCATTCATCTTTAAGGGGGCATAACTTCTCAACCGTGAGGAACCATGTGGTGTTCCACCTACCATTGGAAATGGCATGACAAGGAATATCAATCTCTGGAGGTTTTGTATGAAATTACAATGTCCTTCATTTTATTTTTCTCCAATCAACTACGGGATTCATGACCACACCTTTGGGGCTTCTTAACCACTTAGCCATATTTCCAGGGCTACTTGTAGACTTTGGGGCTTCTTAACCACTTAGCCATATTTATAGGGTTTATTGTATATTTATTCAAATCATCTTCTCATGAGGTCCATGCTTAAATATATGCCATAAGGGGACCACTTTGGAGACTTCTTCAAATACACCCATCACTTCTAGAGGCTTCTGGGCTTCTTCTAGGGTTGACATCACCCATTACTTACAGGGGATTTTGGGGCTTCTGTACTTCTTCTAGGGTTTATATCAATGAAAAACAACTTTCCAACAATCTCCCCCTTTGGCATCGATGGTAACACTCATACTCCCCCTGTGACCATTRCTCCCCCTGTCTTCATGCACTTTGATTTTTCTCTCCCCCTTTGACATCAATGGAAAAGGGTAATTCCCTCTCACAGTATACCTTATTTTAACAATCTCTCTTCCCATGTCTTCATGTTTCTTATTTTTCTCTCTTGCTTTTTTTCTTTCTCTCCCCTTTTGAAATTAAGGGTAACTCTTCTGATGATTTATCTCCCTCTATATTCTTATGCAATATGTCATGTAGATAAATGTGGGGATTCTTGTATATGATTTATTTCTTGTCTTCTGATGCTCATTATCCATTGGTGCTTCCTATTATTGTAATGCATTGATGTTTATTAAAAACATTCATGTCAATTTTCCTTCATCAATTGACTTCAAGTCTACATGGCTCATCATGTCTTCACTGAGCTGACATCAATGACATAATAATTCAACAATTTTCCCTTGACATTATAACTCCTCTTAATGATTTATCTCCCCCCTATCTTGTTGTTCCTCTTACAACTTTCCTTCCTGTGACTAGATGGTTCCACCTGTCAATATGCTTCTTATTTTAGTCATATTCTTTACTGAATATTCATCTTGATGACAATGCCAACAAGTCTTTCTACAATTCCTCTTGTGTTGATTGTGATTTCATACATTGTCGTTTATCTTCTCTAGTTCATGTCAAGTATTATCTTCTAGAACTCCCAAATATCTCATGAATTCATCTTTGTCCATATGTCACGAAAATGTCTGTGACTCTGCTACTCAATTGCACACGGTGCTGACCCATCTGTCACTTTACTATTATGAAGACTACTTTGAATCTGCTCCAACTGATCACTGCATATTCCTACTTCTCAAGATGAATAAAATATGTCCACTAGTATTCGCAATCTGTAAAACAAACTCTACATGTATGCAACCAGTAAACATTCTCAAATATGTACTGAATGTATCCTTTCTTGAATACATCCTTGGGATCCTCTATACAATTATGAATATCTGCCTCAAAAGTGTGTCAATGATATTCTTCCTAACTTCTAACTAACTTATTCATACCTTCATGAAGATGTTTTCAACCAATCTGTCACGAGACATTTAGTACTTCTTCCATCAGGTCATTCTGAATCTTCCTTCCCAAAATATGCAAATAAACACTTCAGACTACTCGAAAGATAGTTCTCTAATATGTAACTACTGCTTAGACTCCCCCTCTTCAACATTCACATTTACTGGGGGTCTCCAAGATGGATGGCTTAGTACAATATATAAGCATGCTCTATTGTAGGATCATCATTATGAATTCTGACATCTTCCTCTTTACTTGTAGATTAATCATGATTTCACAACTCTGTAAATCCTGTGAGTATGACCTTTGGGATTTTTTCATTCACATTTTCTTCCTGTTTTTCTTTCCTTCTCCAAATTTGTTTGTACATGATCTTAACATTATCCTTCATAGAAGACTTCATCATGCTTCTACAATCACGAGATATGTGTCCATAGTTGTGGCATTTGTAACATTCAATATTGTGGGGAGCCACATAAACATGTATTTCTTGAACATTTCTTCCATATTCTTTGCAATCTACATCTTTATGTCCAAATTTATTACAAGTGAAACAATAACCAGGAAAAAAAAAATGATACGTAGGAGTGAATGATCTTATTTGTGATGTAGTCCTTATGAATTCATGCTTAGTTGATATTTTTCTATGTTGTTTCCTTCACAATGATTGAAGCTTCATTGATACCTGGAAGTAGAAGGTCTTCTTGGATATCCATCTCTTCTATAATCTTCTTCTTTAGTCTTCTCCATTTCTAGAATGTTCTCCTTTGACGGATTGCATTCTTCCTTCTTGATAGGGCCTATGATGACTTCCACATAAATCTTAGCCTTCTCTTCATTCTTCCTTTCCAACAAACTGTAACATTTCTCTTCAACTTTCTTCATTGGCGATGTGGAGCTTCCTCTCTCTTCAATGTTATTGTTGATCTTGAAAACTTCAACCCTTAATGTGATAAATTCTTCTTCAAGCTTCTCATAATCTTCTTCTTTCTTCATCATCTGGGTGTTCATTATTCTTCCTTTATCTTTGCTTCTTCAAGTTCATTTTTCAAGGAGATGATTTCTTCTTCAAGTCTTCTTTCTTGTTGACTAAATTTTGTTTCAATCTTGTTTAAGTCCTCATACCTTTCCTTAAGATGACTTGTCAAAAAAAATTCTCTCTTCTCTGCTTTCTTTCTTTGTAATACTATTTCGGATTCCAAATATCATTTTTATTCTAATTGATTTTTGAGTGTTTCTTCAATCCTATTGGATTCTTATACTTGGACCTTTAGGTTCATAATCATCTGCTAGACTTCTTCAGAGTTCATTTTTTTAGAACCTTCCTTTAGCTTGATCAATTCCTCCTTCCGTGACTTGTTTTTCTTCTTTTCTCTTTTTACCTCACTTAAGGCATTGATTAGTTTTGCTTCAAGATCTACTTCACTTTCTTATTCTTCTTCTTCTGAATTAGTTTGACATGATGATTTTCTATCATCAAAATCTTATTTAACTTGATCAACATGTTTTGGCTCTATAATAAGAGGAGATTCCTTAAAGTAGAGATTATGTATCTTATCCCAAATATCTTTGTCTGATGAACATTGTCCCACTTTGACTTTTACCGAATTAGGTAATTCCTCCAGGATGGAATCCATTGCTATTATGTTGTTCCTTCTTAATTCCTTCTTGGATGCAGTCTTCAAAGGTTTCTTTGAAGCATTGTATCCTGTAACAAATAAGTGCCAAATGTCACACCCTTGTGCCTGTAAACAAATTTCATTCTTGAGCTCCATATCTCGTAATTTTGACCATCAAATATTGGTGGTCCATTATTAGTGAAATCCATGATCTACCTTCTAGTGGTTAGACTATTTCTAAAGGACTTTCTCTGATACCAATTGTTGGAATACTCACCAATAATGAGAGGGGGGTGGTGAATCAGTATTGAGCACTTTTTTACCATTTTTAATCATAGCATTAACTTATCAATGATTCCATTCACTTATGATTTCATTTAACATGTCATAAACATATAACCATAAATATTACAATTCAAAAATACATCACATCATACACAGTGCACAAGATATTTTTACGTGGAAACCCAAATGGGAGAAAACCACTAAATTATTTCTTATATATCAGAATATTACATTCATAGGAAGCACCAACTTCCAAAATTCTCCAGCACCAAATGGAAGGAGTTTCCAACCCCTTGTTTATATGCTCCAACTCGAATGAAGCTACAACTCCCCAAATTCTCCAGCTCTAACTAGAAGGAGGCTCCAACCCCCTATTTATAGGCTCCAACCTGAACGAAGCTACAACACCCCAAATTCTCCAACTCCAATTGGAAGGAGGATCCAATCCCCTGATTCACAGGCTCCAACCTAATGGAAGCTATGAATCCCAGTTTTCTCCAGCATCAACTAGAAGGAGGCTACAACCCCCTTTCCTTTCCCCTTCCTTCCTCCTTTAAATATAAAGAATCAACTTGTCATCGCCACTATCATTGTCTTTGTCATTGTCATTTTCTATGCCATTGTCACTAACATTGTCTATGTCACTGTCATTGCCTCTGATAATCAACCTGTCACTGAAACTATCACTAATACGAATATAAAATCATCATCAAAACCAGATCCATTCACATAGACCATATGCCAATATCACCAATATCATCTCTCAAAACATATGCCCAATACCAAGATATGCATCAAACAAAGTGTCAATATATACCTCAAGTATGAGACATAACATCCATAAACCATGAACCAATAATATGCCTCAATCATAAGACATATCATTCGTGCTATTCCTCGACCATGTTCCAAAATATATGCCTCAAATCATGTACCAATTAGCATCCAAAATGTGTCTCAAGCATGTACTAAGATCTCTAAGATGTGCATCAAGCATAAGACATGATATCCAAAATATCACCAACATATGTCTCTAGCCATGTGACAAAGACACTCGAATATATGCCTCAAGCACACACCATAACATCAAGATATAACCCTCAAAAACACATATAAATGCATATCTTTAAACATGTAACAACCTCTTGCATAAGAGCTCTACTCATCATACCTTCCTTAACTTTAGCATCATCAAAATGGGTGCACTTAGAAAATGTTTCCACATGGGTCCAATATAAACCCCAACATCACTTCTTAAATTTATCTCAAACACTTGTTTGAGACTAGTTTTTGGATTAGTCACAAACCCTAACTTCCAACAAGTATAAATCTGTAACTGTAATGATTAAAGGTCTGAAACTTGTACCAAATATTCTTTGATATCTTCTCTGAAATTAATCCAAGTTATATTCTTTGATATATTCTCTAGAATTACTCCAAGTTTCTTTCCTTGATTCGTCACTAAAAAGGAGATATAGTGAAAATGGCCTACCTTCCTGAAGTTTGGCCTATTTTGGAGAGTGAACTTGTACAACATGTCACGTGCTCAATATTTGATATCTAATTCTGAAAATAACAAAAAAACTACTAAAAATTGTACTATTTACAATGTGATTGGTCTCACAAAATTTGAATCCTCTATGAGGAAGTTATGATTGTCTTACCCAGAACACATGTTTGAGACTAGTTACAGGACTAGTCAAAAACTCTATCTTCCACAAAGTGTATCTCCAAAAGTACAATGACCCAGAAGCTAAAATTTGTACCAGAGGTAACTTGATATGGCTTATCAATATCCTCCAAGTTTTGATATATGAATCATTTTATAAAACAATTTATAGCGAAAAATGGTAAGATAACCTTTAAAAAACATACCTTAGAACACATCATCACAAGACTTCATCTTCCCTTGGAATTTCACCCTTCTTCACTTCATCTTCCTTCTGAAATTAATTACCAACAATTTTCTAAGAGATCACAAGATTGAATGATGAAAATGAGAGTTTATTAATGTGTATTTATACTTTTCCAAGTACCTCATTTACTTGACTTTAGGGCCAACTTGTAACTTCTTGGACAATACTTTGGGGATTTCATCTTTAAGAGGGCATAATTTCTCAACCATGAGGAAACATATGCCATGCCACCTACCATTAGAAATGGCATGACAAGGACTATCAATATATGGAGGTTTTGTATGCAATTGCAATTTCCTTCATAGTCTTTTTCTCCAATCAACTTCGGGCTTCATGGCCACACCTTCGGGGCTTCCTAACCACTTAGCCATATTTCCAGGGCTACTTGTAGACTTCAGGGATTCTTAAACACTTAGCCATATTTCCATGTATTTTTGTAGATTTCTTCAAAGTGTATTCTTGTGAGGGCCATGCTTAAATCTACGCCATATGGGGACCACTTTGGAGACTTCTTCAAATAAACCCATCACTTCTAGAGGCTTCTAGAATTCTTCTAGGGTTGACATCACTCATTACTTCTAAGGGCTTATGGACTTCTTCTAGGGTTGACATCAATGACAACCAACTTTCCAAAAAAAGGTGCATTTTTTTAATATTATAATATTTTTAGTATATTTTGAGGCATACGCACTCTGATGAAGGACAAAAATCATATATAAAGTGGCATACGTGAGATTTCAATAGGAAATAAGTGTATGGAATTCCAAACAATGTTTTTTAGATATTATGTGGAGGACTTTTTGGGAATTTGTGTCTACAAAAAGGGATATGGATGTAGGATTTGGGCCAACAAGTGCATCTATGCAATGATGTGGTAAAAGATACTATAACAGATTCTCCCTAATGTGTGAGGTCAAAAGGTTAGATAATGGTTGAAATACATTATATAATATAGGAGGAGACTATGTAGTAGGCCCAAGAAAAGTTCACCAAACACTGGACCATAAAAAAAACATGTAGAAAAAATCAAGTATGATATTAATCTCTTCTTGAGGAGGGCATACCCATGCTTAGGAGTGATAAAATAATGCTCGATATTTAAAGTACATTGTGGATCCATGAAGTATGTATATAAGTAGTGATCGTGGCCACAAAAAATGAGAACATAGTGGATCCATGTCAAAAGAGATCATATACACAAACAAATACATAGTGGATCTATGTCTGATAATCAAAGGAGGATATATCTAGAATCAAGGAAATGAACAAATTGATCCTCCACAAGTACCAATGTTAGAACTCAAAGTGGTATTGTCCAATGAAACTCGTGAAACAACATAAAGAGGTAATTCTACTACAGACTTGAAGTCTTGAAAACAAAACCATCGATGGTATGAGTCTATGTCATGTGAATAGATGAGCTGAGGTTGAACATAGTGATACACCATTTGATTATTGTTCATTAATGTATACCATTAAAAAATGAGAGAGAACCCACCGATAATGATAATGAGAGACATTGTGCCTAATACATTCTAGAAAGTGTTAATGAATGAATTGACATTGAAAACTTGTAGAATCTAATGATCAAGGGAAATTGATGTATCCCCAATGTCAATAGTGAGGGAACCTACCACTAATGAATATAAGCCCCAAGGTACTAAAAAGACTATATATCTCGATCCTAAAGAATATGAGGCGAAGTCGATGGGAATAGATCCATTAGAAGGAGGACATTAAGGAATACCCCATCATCCAATATGAAGAATAGAAGAAGGCCAAATATTTTGAAGGATTTGAATTAAATATTGGATGGACACACCACCAGGTATGTCTCTCGCATGCACTAGATGGAATAGCACATGGAAGAGACCCTCTAAGTGACGACCAATAATGAAAACCAATGAAAGAGGTGAGAAATTCCACCAATGAGGAAAATGTAACCCAAGTTACTACATGAATCCCAAAGTGTGATAGAGGTCTTGACGTCAAACACATGTCACATGGGAAACCTCTCAATCAACGACCAATTATGGAATGCTATATGTTGAGTGAAAGATAACTTGTCAATGATGAAAATATGCATAGGTTACTAATCGAGGTCAAACTCTAAGAGAAATGTGTTAGAGTTGATAAGAGTTGACTTGCTAGTAAGAAGTCAATGGGGACCTTCCATACTGGCATGAGTATAAGACCTATATTCTTGTTGAGTTTGATAAGTACTTGACACGGGAATGTTGACATGAAAAGTAAATAATTCTAAGGAGTGGTTGATGTAGGTTAAAACTTCCCTTGAACAAAAGCACAACACAAAAGTGACTTGGGAAAAATAGACTCAATAATGAAAAATGACATAAGTCTGCAACACAATAAGTATCAATAGACTCTCCATAGTGACTAGAAGAATAACTAGTCAAAGGAGTAAAGACTCAATGAACAAGGTTTAGTTTCCTAAATCCATACTAAAAACGCAATCTATTGAGATAGAGACTCAAAACTTAGTGCTTTGTTCAAGGGCGACATGACTACTACCAAACTGAGAACTTGACTCTTTCCCATCCTCCTTTTTTATATTTTATTTTTTTGTCTTTTTCATGTTATAAAAGCCTGAAAAGAAATGAAATAATGCTATGATACAATGGAGGAAACGAGTGTCGCGGATGAGCAAACTAGTTCCAAGCAAAGGAAACATACCTATGCTCAATGCAAGGAATGTGAGCAGGATATGGACACTCGTTTGAACAAAGTGTTTGTAGTTAACATAATGTAATTAAGAGTAATAATTGACTACCTCATTAAAAAACATACAAATTTATTATTTTGATTTCTTTTTTCTTTCACATGACTTGTATCTATAAAATTTGAATTTTATTACTCATTTGATCATTGTTTTAAAATTTTGGGTAAAAACTCTTATTTTTATTGATAATTTATATAATATTTTAATAAATATGTTTAATCTAATGAAACAAATCTTGGTGAAGTCTCCATTTTTTATTGTTTAAATTGCATTTTTGAATGCATAAATGGGTTCAGCACCCTGAGAAACCCTGAAGGCACTTAAATTATACAAACTCAATCATTCAAATCTTGATTTCCAACCATTTTTAATTGGATTTCAGTAAAAAATGATAGAAAAATATACCTGTAAAAACTCCAAAAATCGAACTTACGTGTTTTTAAATTATTAAAAATTTTGATATAAAAATTTCAAAGTTTTTTAAAATAAATAAATAAAATTAAGAGCACATTAACTTCGCCATATGTAAGTTACTTGGTCATATGTTAAAGCCTTTGCTTTTAAAATAAAGATGTTAAGTAAAAGACGAATAAATTTATATGTACAATATGATAAAAACAAATTATTAATATACTATGTTTAATGTAAAAAACAATATTGTTTGTAGTTCCCTATAATTATAGGGAATTAATATCCTCTTAGATCCATATTAATTGATAATGTGTTTATGATATGTAGTAGATTTGTACTATCTCTAAAATGGGTTTGTAATTTTTGTTGACATTTTGTCATCTTTTGAATGCATGAAATGAAAATGAAATTTCTAAATAATTTAAATTTATGTTAAAATATTTTTAAATTTAAATTAAGAAAGTTTGAACCTATTTCATATCAATAATATAAAGTATTTAAAAAAACAAAAGTAAATTCTTATCAATAATATAAAGTGTTTATAGAGAACGAGATGTATTTAAATTAAGAAAGTTCAAACCTATTTTATATCAATAATATAAAGTATTTAAAAAAAGTAAAAGTAAATGAAGTATGTCAAGTTGTATCCATATCCAGAAAGGGCAAAAGAAGGTTGGGGGCGGGGATGGAGGGAGACAACGATGAGAAAACAGGTGGAGTTATTTTGAAATTTCAAATTTTTTAGGTAAGAACTAAATCAGAGAAGCCATGGTTACAGGAGGAGAACTCCTTTGGTCTAGTTAAGGTTTGGAAGGACTATGGTAGTTTTTTCCACTACTCTACTCTCCTTGTTTGACTATATTTAGTACTGAGTTTGGCGTATTTGGAGGTTTATTTAGTAGCTTCCTGGTTATTTTATAGATTTTTTAGTATTTGGAGCTTTTATTATAGACAGTAAATCTCTCTGTCTTTTCATACTATTATTGGAAATGGAACCTTTACTCTCGGGATCACAGGTCGCTCTGTTGTTTTTTAGTTGAGGCTTGGTTTAGTGCATTCTAGGTGGAGTGTTTATACTTAAATATTTGTCAAACTATACTTAATAGCTTTCTTCCTTGGGATTTGGAGCATTATCAGCCCTTGATTAGCACATATTTTTTAATTGGTTTCCAAGTGGTAGCTAGATGGAACACCAACAGATGGAAAATATTAATGCAGAGATTAATGAATTATTGAATGACCCAGTGGAAGGTTTATGGAAGACCGATGAATTTAATACTAACCTTTCAACATTGGGGGTGCTTTCGGGTATCCATCCATTAGGCAAATGTTATCTTGGTGTGCAGTCTGATACACAAGGCAACTATTTTTTTACTAAACATGGTTTAGCACCCTCCTTAAATATATTCCTACCTGCACTATCGGAGGACTCTCTTGGGGGAAAGAACCAGGTTTCGGAGAACAGTTCTCTAAAAGAGACTAGAGGGAATGAAGCTCTAGTTTCTCAACTGAATAATCATGGTAATTCGGTTGCTCGGAAAGGTAGAAGACAGTGGGTTGCTAATAAAATTGTTAAGAGAATGGTCTTAGGCTCAGACATTGGACTAGAGGATACTTGTAGCTTGGCGCTCTGTGGTTTAGTGGGGATATTTTCTTACAGTAGTATTTGTGAGGAGAAAATTATTGTCTGGTTGGAGAAGGTATGGCACCCGACCTTAGGATATATTCTAGAGGTTTTTTATTTAACGAAGGGTTGGATGGGTTTCCTTTGTAACTATCCAGAAAATGTTGCTACGCTGATAGGTTCGAACTGGGTGAATGGAGCTAATAGTTTAATGTTGAAGATATGGAGGGTTTCCTTCAACCCGGAAATGAAATATTTTTCTTTAAGACATATATGGGTTTTGTTACCTGGTTTGCCTCTGTATATGTGGAATGAAGGAGTGTTGACGGCCATTGGAGACACCCTCGGTAAATTTATTATGATTGATAGAGAAAATCTTGCGGTAGCAATGAGAAAGGTAGGAAGGGTATTGGTAGAAATGGATGTGCATCAAGGTTTTCCATAGACACTTGATATTGAGTGGAGAGGTAGACGCATTCTGCAGAAATTTGATTACCTAGGTATTTCGTTCAGGTGCAGCTTCTGCAGAAGTACCACACAACTTTGACGTGATTGTAAAGGTTCTGGTGTTGGTGATTATTCACAAGAAGGGTTGGATATTAATTATAGTCAACATGACGTTTCTATGGATACGGTTTTCTATGGATTTGAAGATGTTCAAGAGGACAGGATCGATCCCAACATTTTGGAGAACACTTCTACTATTTTAGGTAAGATTCAAACACATTGCCCGTTTTTTTATAATGCATTGTATGTGTGGGAAAGAGATGCTATAAGATCTTCAGTTTGTCTTAAGAGTGTTACTTCCTTTTCTGGCTCGCCACCTTTTTTAGATACAGGAGTTTTGGATGATACTAGACGATCCTCTGGGGGTCAAGACCCTATAATTATCCCTCAAACTGTCCACCGGGATTTGGAGCCTGTGACTCTAACTGACAGTCAAGTTTTTCCTGTTGACAAGATTATAGTCCTTAGTCCGCCTCTGGAACCTTCCAATCCTTCTGTTTCCATTAGTAGCCCAGGGATTAGTCAACTTTTGAAGGGTCTTCCTTCCTCTCCTCCTGGCTATAGAGAACCGAAATATGAGGAGTCAACACTCTCTGCAGTACTTGACTCACTGATACCTTTCATCTATGGTAATGATACAACTGTACAATTACAAGTCTTTCTTGGTAAATCAAAAACGGATCTCATGGTCAAAAAAGGAGAGGCAAGTTGCTTGAGAGCTACTGTTGTTGAGGCCGGAAAAGAATGTGCTTGGTCCAGGGGGTTGGGAATTGAAATCTCACTAGTTAAAACCAGAAGTGCATGGAAGAAATCCACTATAGAGAAGTCACAAGATCCGGTGTCACATTCATCCACCGAAGGTGGGGCCCTTAGAGCGTTGAAGGCCCTTGCAAGGTATAAATAATGTTATTACTCTCTCTTAATATAAGGGGAATGAGAGGCATCCTGAAATTAGCCTCGGTTCAAAGTGTTTTGGAAAAATTTAGACCAAACATCGTTTTCTTATAGGAGACCTTGGTACACTCTGAAAAATCTCGATCCTTCTTTCACACTCTAAGACCAAAGTGGTATTACAGTGCGGTGAATTCTGTTGGTACTTTAGGAGGTTTATTGATTTCGTGGGATCCAAATTATTTTGAGTTGGTTCATTTTCTTACACGTGGTGGGATTTTATTGATAGGCACTAATTTGGAAATCAAGAGGCAGATTATGCTTCTTAATGTCTACGGGCCCTGTGTGGATCATAAATAATTCTGGGAAAGGCTGGAATTTTCAGGCTTGCTGACCCTAAAAAATTTAATACTTGTTGGGGATCTAAATTTGACTCTATATTCAAGCGAAATTTGGGGTGGTGCATCTTCATTGGGGACGTTGGCAAGTTATTTCACTAATTACTTTCATAAAAATAAGCTCATTGACATTGTCCCTAGAAAATTGGTGCCTACCTGGCGAAAAGGTCGAGTGGGAGCGTATCTCATTGTAAAAATACTTGATCGATATTTCATTTCATAAGATTTATTGGCATCTGTGGGTGTCTATAGAGCACAGAAAGAGTTCCCTTTCATCTCTGATCACACTCCGATATTACTTCAGTTGGATTTTCCACCTCTTTTTAACGATTTTCCTTTCAAATTTAATCCTCTATGGATTAAAGAACAAGATTTCGTTATGATGGTTCAGAAACTATGGAGAGATCCTTTGTATTTGCAGGAGACTGGTAAGTAGAGATGTCTAATTTGGAAATTAAAAGATCTAAAAGCATTTACAAAAGATTGGAAAAAGGAACAAAGGATTAGGAAAAACTCTAGGCTCTGTGGCCTGAAAAAAGAGATATCCTATAGAATTTAAAATATGGCGGAAGGCACCTGTAATAATTTTGTTGATCAGCCTTTAAAGGTGTTGGAGAAAGAAAGAAATAAAATTCTTCATGAAATAGAGGAGCAGTGGCGCCAGTGCAACCGAGCTATTTGGTTACTCAGTGGAGACCAAAACACGAATTTTTTTCATAATTATGCGAGTTACATGAGAAATAGTAAATTTGTATGGGAATTACAAGATGATGAGGGACAAGTTTACAATGGTCGGGAAAATATTAAAAAAAAAAAGATGCTTTTAAACACTTCAAAGATTTTTACAAAGAACCATTGGCACCTTTGATCAGAGAGGAAGTTAAGGTAGTTTCTTTGTTTACAAATATGATGAATGATTTAGAAGTTGAGGCACTATACAAACCTATTGAAAAGGAGGAATTGTAGAAGGTCTTATCAAATTTTAAAGTGGATAAAAGTCTGGGCCCGGATGGCTGGACAATTGAGTTTTTCAAGGAGTTCTTTGATATTGTTGGGGAGGACCTCCTAGAAATGGTTAAGGAGTCTAGACAAAAAGGTTTCATTACAGGGGCATTAAACTCAAACTTTATTAATTTGATTCCCAAAGTAAACAAACCTCATCTCTTTGGAGATTTTAGACCGATTTCACTGTGTAATATGAGCTATAAAATTATTTCTAAGATTATTGCAGATCAGATAAAACCGATTCTTTCTAGATCTCTTTCAGAGGAGCAGTTGGGATTTCTATAGGGGAGACAGATATAGGATGCCATTGGTACATTATATGAGTGCATTCACAGTATAAAAAAGAAGAAATCAAAGTCTTTGGTTTTAAAATTAGATTTACAGAAAGTGTATTATTGTATTAACTAGGACCTATTGCGTTTACTACTTCTACAAATTAGTATGGGCATCAATATGACAAACTGGATAATGAGTTGTGTGGTCTCCACCTCATTTTCAGTATTGATAAATGGTGAATCTACAAATTTCTTTAAAAGTGGTAGGGGTCTAAGACAAGGTTGTCCCTTATCGCCTCTTCTCTTCATCTTAGTTATGGAAGGACTGAGTCTCCTACTAAAAGATAGTCAAAGAGAGGGTAAGTTGACAGGTATAAATGTTTCCAGGGCTATAAAAATTGTACATATACTATTTGTTGATGATGTGATCATAATGACAAAGGCAACAATGCAGGAGTGGTGGGAGATTGACAAGGTGCTAAATTTTTTATGTTTGACCTCAGGATTAAATATTAATGAAGCAAAGTCTACTTTTCACCAAGTTGGACTAACGGAACGGGATCTAATTTATTTCAAAGTTGTTTTTCCTTATAGATTCTTGGAGTTGAAATTGGGTTTTAAATACCTTCGTTTTTATCTTAAGGCAGGAGCGCAACGATATGAAGAATGGGGTTGGTTAATAAAAAAATTTGAAAAAATAATTAACAACTGGTGTTACAAGTGGTTTTCCTTAGGTGGACGTTTAACCCTTTTGAAAGCAGTGTTATCAAGCCAATCTATATACTAGATTTCTCTAGCAGTTGTTCCCTATTCGGTCTTGAATACAATGAGGAAGATGATGTACAACTTACTCTGGAAGAGAAATAGAATTTCACATCAATTGCACTTGTGCAATTGGGAGAATATAATAGTTCCTAATTCATATGGGGGATGGGGAATTCTAAACATTTATGATTTCAACAAATCTTTGGCTGTGGATACCCTAAAGAGAGTTCTTATGGGAGAAGGAATTTGGCACAGGGTCATTATCGACAAATATCTTTTCAATGTGACTGTGATTAATTGGCTTAGATCATGGTCTTTCCAGCAGAGCAGGGTTTCCAAAATCTGTCATGGATTGTTAAAAGTAGTTTACTTAATCATGCATGGATTAAGTTGGAACCTAGGGATGGTTCATATCATCGACTTGGGAAAGGACCGGATATTGGGGATGGGTGATAGTTCTTTTCTCTCAAATAATCTTCTGGCTGCCTTAAACAAAACAAATATCCTTTCTCTTGCTCAGGATAGGAATTTTACAAATGATCAATCTTTATCCTCATATTGGCTGACCATCGATGATCTAGGTTTCAAGGGCGATATACAATTGGCGTGGGATCTGTACAGACAGGCACTTATTGATTCTAGTGCTCTCATCCAGGAAACAGGAGAAAATTTAATGTAGATAGGAGGAGACAAGTCTAGCGTTCCATATGTTAAAAAAATTTACTTGAGTATTATTTCCTCTAAAAGATTGGTGAAAGTGGAGATTTGGAGACAATTTATTTGGAATTGGAAGGTCCAATTAAAAATAAAATTGTTTATCTGGTTGGCAATGGAAGGAAATTTTTTAACATGGGACACAATGCCGAAAAGAGGTTGGGAAGGACCGGGGCGTTGTCCACTTTGTAAGCATGATTCTGAATCGATCATACACTTATTTAAATTGTTTCCTTTTTCTATATCAGTTTGGAATAATATTACACAAGTTCTAAATTTAAAAAGGAATTGGGATGGAAATACACTTTAGGATTGTATAAAAAACTGGTATATGGAGAAGAAAGTTTCTACTCAGTGAGCAGCACATATAATATGGTTCATTTGGCATGAGCACAATAAAGCGATTTTTGAAGATTCCACTCCTTCCTTACAGGAGATGATTTATAAGGCATCGACACTTCAAAATAGTACCAGTTCTCAATTAAAAGATAGACCTACGAGATATGTACTGATAAATCATCATCTGGATTCTGCATTGGCATGGTTCGACAGAAAAGCACAAAGAGATGGCAGCTGGAGAGGTTCAGGAGGGGTTATAAAGACCAAGGATGCTACAATGATTAAATGGACTTATAATTGTGGCAGAGGATCAAATACAAGGGCGGAGATTTTGGGAGCATGGGTCACATTCATGTTAGCAGATCTTATGTCGATTCCATGTATCCATGTTATGGGAGATTCGAAAGTAGTCATTGAATGGCTCTTAAACAAAGGTAGACTATAGGTCAACTCAGTAGAAGGCTGGAAAGGTAAAATCAAATCTCTCACAAAGAAGTTTCAGTCCATTAGCTATCAACACATCTACATAAACTTTAATACTGATGCAGATGTTCTATCAGAGCAGGCCATGGATGAACCTGAGGGTATGGTTTCATATTATCGATGGACTAATGGAGTAGAAGGTCTAAGGAGACAGATCAAAATCCATTAGAATCATTTGGGGTGGTTTATAGCTGATCGTCATTATAGATTATATTTTGTATTAGGGTTCATAAATTTTGGTTTTTGTATCATTAAGATGATATCTAGATTTTAGACTGCAGTATTTGACTTGAGATTTCCGGGGTAAGTATATATCTTATCCTTTTTGGTATTGTAAGTAAGGAAATGATCCTGTCAATTTTTTTATTTCCTTCTTTGGATTCCTGAACTTGAGATGGAAAATGTAAAAAAATTATATGCCTAATATAATTGAGCAAATTTTTTCCCTGGAAAAAAAAGTAAAAGTAAATTCTTATAAATAATATAAAGTGTTTATAGAGAATAAGATGTGATAAAGTGTAATATTTAGGTACTTCATTAAAACATATAAATCTATTTTGATTCATTTATCCTTTCACACATGCCTTGTTTTTAAAGAATTTGTTTCATATCAATGATATGAAGTGTTTCTACTTAACACAATGCAATTAATGTAATTAAGAGTAATTATCAACTACCACATTAAAAAAACATACAAACTTAATATTTTGATTTCTTTTTTCTTTTACATAATTTGTATCTATAAAATTTGAATATTATTGCTCATTTGATCATTGTTTGAACATTTTAGGTAAAAACCCTTATTCTTATTAATAATTTATATAATATTTTAAGGAAATAGTATTACTCATTTGATCATTGTTTTAACATTTTAAGTAAAAACCCTTATTCTTATTAATAATTTGTATAATATTTTAAGGAATTATATATTTATTTTTTTTAAGTAAGAAGTATAATATATTAAAACCCTTCTAGAGGCAAAATGGAGTTCCAAAGTACAGATATAGTCATGCTGTAATTACTGGACTGCCCCAATAGAGGGGAAACCAGTCCAGTCAGCAGATTAGTCAGCATAAGTAAAGTGATGAACTATAAAGAGTAAAGTCCTAGACAGCCTGGACATCACTTGAAATTAAAAACAGCTGACACAACCTCTAAAAACAGCAAGGGCCTAAACGCTTGACATGTAACCTGGCCAGGTGGCGTGGAGATCCCCAGTCCAAGGTTCCTCCTCGACATACGTCACCCCGTCCGCCCACTGCACCTCGACTTCCTCTTTGGTCTCAGTTCTAAAGTTATTCTTCGTGGTATCCTGCAGCGGTCGCTTGACAGAATTCACCTCCGCTACCATGGTCTCGCGCCCATCTTGTTTCAGTTCAGACTCTATTGCGCACTGCATTGTGACATCTCCACCAGTGGTAGTTGCATCGGGTTCCTGCTCCGAAGTCACGCGCAACATAACCTTTCCACCATCGGTAGCTGCACATGTTTCTTTCATAGAAGTTTCTCCTGTCGGGTCCGAGTGGAAAGCCTCGTGCATGGAGGAGAGGAGCTGAAGGAAGAGCACCACCTTTTCATTTGTAATTTGTAAGCGAAATTGAAGATCCTCCACTCCCTAGCGTAGTTCAAAGACTAAGCCTTAAAGGATGGA
>JZKD02S1791053.1:51367-68881 GCA_000966675.3 Picea glauca | reverse complement strand
CTTTCCATGCCTTTCCTTTCCATGTCATGCCTTGACTTTCCATGCCATGCCTTGGATTTCCATGCCATACCATGTCATTCATTGCATTACCTTGCCTTTCCATGCCATGCCATGCCTTTCCATACCATAACTTACCTAGTCATGCCTTCCATTTCCTTGCTTTTTAATGTCATGTCATGCCTTTATGTGCCATGCCTTCCCATGCCATGCCTTGTCTCTCCTTGTCATGGATTTACATGCCATGCCTTCCATTTCCTCTCCTTGTCATTCCATGCCATGCCTTTCCATGCCATGCCTTTCCATGCCATGTTGTGCCTTTCCTTTAAATTCCATTCCATCTCATGCCATGCCTTTCCAAGTGTTTCCATGCCATTCCATGCCTTTCATTTCCGTGTCATACCATCCCATGCCTTGTCATGCCTTTCCTTTCCATGACATGCCATGGATTTCCATGCCATGTCATGCCTTTCCTTGCCAGGTAATGCCATGTCATTCCTTTCCATGTCTTTCCTTTCAACGGAATTCCTTGCCTTGCCATGCTATTCCATGCCTTAGCTTTCCATGCCATGCCTTGGCATGCCTTTCCTTTCCATGTCATGCCATTACATGCCATGTATTACATCGCCTTTCCTTGTCATTCCATGTCATGTCTTCCATTTCCTTTCCTTTGCATGCCATGGCATGCCTTTCATTGCATTTCCTTTCCATGCCATGCCATGGGTTTTCTTTCCTTGACATTCCTTTCCCTTCAATGCCATTCCTTGCCTTGCCTTGCCATGTCGTGACATTCTATGACATGCCTTGCCTTGTCATTCCATGCCTTTCCTTGACTTGAATTTCCATGTCATGCCTTTCCATTCATTACCTTGGCTAACCACAATTCATATAAAAGGTACATTCATTATGATATTCATAAAACTAACTGTTTGTAAAAATACAGTTATTTTCATCATTAGAGAGAATTCATTTTCAAGTTAATTTAATAAAATAATAACGTAATTCATGTATCATACCTTCTTTTTTTCTTAAAAAAATAATGCTTGTACTAAATGAACAAGTTTAATACCTTAAAATTACAATGAATGGATTCATTAAGGATGTATTTCTATAACTTGCTATCCTATCTTTCTTAGATAAAAATACTTGCATCAGAATTTCAATGTCATAATATAAGCTCTCTTTATTCATATATCGTAGGTATCTTCGTAGTTGTGAAACATGGATTATCATAATTAATAGGATTTACATAGAAAGGGATGTCACTAAATAGGTTTACATTCCATCCTTATGGTTTAGTGTCATTATACTATTGATACATAATTTCTTTGGATTGCATGAAAAACAACATAACTTCAAGGCCTTATTTAAAATCAAAGAAACAAAAACTAATATTTCAACTCAATAACCTTTATAACAAAATATAACATGTAGATCTAGACCTAGACCTAGACCTAGACCTTTCCTTTCCTTTCCATGTCTAGATTTTCATAGCCTTGTCATTTCTTTCCTTGGCTTGCCTTGGCTTTCCTTGCATTTCCATACCTATACCTAGACCTATACCTAGACATTTTATTGCCATGCCTTCCCTTGTCATGTCTTTCCTTGTCATGGTACAGGTCATGGTATAGGTCATGGTAATGGTGTAGGTCTAGATATTCATCTAGTTCTAGGTCTAGGCCATGATTTAGGTACAGGTCTAGGTCTATGTCATGTTCATGGTTTAGGTCTAGTTCTTTTACCAACATGTCCCTAAATGGCTTGAGGAGACTAGTTGCAACTCACGATAAAACTCAAAACAAGACTCAAAGGGACAAATCATTGGTTTTATTATATTTGGGGCACCCAGTTTCAACTAGTGGGGCCCCTCCAATGTCATTATGTTTCTTGAAAAAGTGTTTGTTGGGGGATCTTTAGGACTAGACTTTTGTTCAATGAAGCATAATGCAAATTCTAAGCAAGAGGTCGATTTTCAAGAACATTGTGTTAGGAGATTGTGGGTAGTGTTTTCACATGGGCTTTGAGGAAATAGAACTTCAAGAACTTACAAAACTTTGTTATGTCACTCGGTTTGGATTTTATGCCCCCAAACCAAATTGCCTATCATGTCCCTGGATGGCTTGAGGAGGCAAGTTACAACTTGCGATAAAACTCAAACCAAGAATCATATGGATGAACTGTTAGTTTCATTGGACATGAACCACCAATTTTCAACTAGTGGGGCCCCTCTGCTATCATTCTGTTTCCCAAAAAATCATTTTCTATAGGATCTATGGGACTAGGGTTTTTCTTAATGAGGCATAGTGCAAATTTTGAATAATAGGTAGATTTTCAAGAACATTGTGTCAGGTAATTGTGGGCAGCATGGTTGCATGGACGTTGGTCAAATAGAACTGTGGGAGCTTGTGAAACTCTGTTATGTTTCTCAGTTTGGATTTTATGCCCCCAGACCAAATTGTCAACATGTCTCTAAATGACTTGAGGAGGTGAGTTGCAACTCATGCTAAATATCAAACCGAGACTTAGCTGGAAAAAATGTCAGTTGCATTGGATCCAGAGGATGGGGTTTCAACTAGTGTGGCCCCTCTGCTATCTTTTTGTTTCCCAAAAAAGTGTTTGTTGCACGATCTTCGGTACTAGGGTTTTGGTCAATGAGGCATAATGCAAATTCTAAATGATAGGTCAATTTTGAAGAACATTTTTCCAGGTGATTGTGGGTAGAATGTTCATGTGGGCCTTTTCCAAATAGGCATGTAGGAGTTTATGGAACTCCATTATGCTTCTTTGCTTGGATTTTATGCCCCTGGACCAAATTGTCAACATGTCCCTGAACGAATTGAGGAGGTGAGTTGAAACTCACAATAGAAATAAAACTAGGACTCTAATAGATGAGTCGTCGGTTTCATTGGATCCATGGAATTGGGTATCAGCTAGTGGGGTCCCTCCACTATCATTTTGTTTCCCAGAAAAATGTTTGTTTTAGGATCTTTGGGACTAGTCTTTTTCTCAATGAGGCATACTGCAAATTATGAATAAGAGGTTGATTTTAAATAACATTGTGTTGGGTGATTTTCGGTAGCATGGTCATGTGGGACTTGGTAAAAAATATGCATATGATCTTACGGAAATATTTTATGCTAATCAGTTTGTATTTTATTCCCCTGGACCAAATTTCCAACATATCCCTGAATGGCTTCAGGAGGCAAGTTTCAACTCATGATAAAATTGTAACTAATACTGGATGGAAGAATCGTCAATTGCATTGGATCCGAGGTACTAGTTTTCATCTAGTGGGGACACTAAACTATCATTCCATTTGCCACAAAAACATTTGTTGCAGGGTCTCCAGGACTAGGGTTTTTCTCAATGAGGCATAATGCAAATTTTGAACAAGAAGTTGGTTTTCAAGAACTCTGTGTTGGGTTATTGTGAGTAGCTTAGTCACATGGGCCTTGGAAAAATAGATGTGCAAGATCTTACAAAACTCTATTATGCTTCTTGGTTTGGATTTTATGCCCCTGGATAAAATTACCAACATGTCCATGAATGGCTTGAGGAGGCGAATTTCAACACGCGATAAAACTAAAATCGATACTGAGATGGATGAACCATTAGATGCATTAGATATAGGGCATAAATTTTCATCTAGTGGGGCCTCTCCACTATCATTTTGTTTCCCAAAAAATCATTTGTTGAAGTATATTTGGGATTAGGGTTTTGTTCAATGAGGCATAGTGAAAATTATGAACAAGAGTTCAATTTTCGAGAACATTGTGTTAGTATATTGTGGGTAGTGTGGTCACATGGGACTTGGCTAAAAATGCATGTGAGACCTGAAGAAAATCTGTTATGCTACTCGGTCTAGATTTTATGCCCCCAAGCAAAATTTCCAACATGTCCCTGAATGGCTTGAAGAGGTGAGTTGAAACTCATTATAAAACTCCAACCGAGACTTGGATGGATGAATCATTATTTTCATTGGATCTGGGGTGTTAGGTTTCAGCTAGTCGGGCTCCTCTGTTGTCATTTTGTTTCCTAGAAAAGTGCTTGTTGTAGGATCTCTAGGACTCGGGTTTTTATCAATGCTTATTACATATGTTTAACAATTTAACACCTTGTAAGGCTAGACAAGGAAAGGCATGACATGTCGAGGTAGGGCATGGCATTGAAAGTAAAGGAAAGGAGATGCAAGGCAAGGAAACACATGGGATGACATGGGATGGAAAGGTAATCCAAGGCATGGCTTGTCATTGCAAGGAAAGGTATGACATGGCATGGCAAGGAAATACATGGAAATCCATGGCATGGCAGGGAAAGGAATTCCATGGCATGGCATAGAAATTCAAGCAAATACAAGGCATCAAATTTCGTGGCATGGAAAGGAAAGTCATATCATGGAATGTCATGACATGGAAAGAACATACATGGTTGTTGATATCATTTACCACTTCTGAAATTTCCCTCCCCTTTTTCTATTTTCCTAAATTATTTTCTCCCTTTCTTTTCCCTCTTCTATACTTACCCATTTTTCCCTTGCCTTTTTTCCCTTCTAATTTCCCTTTCTCTTTCTATACTTAGTCTTTTTTTTAGAACGATGGATTCCCAGGTTCAAGGACTTGTGGATCCTCATATCCATCCACATCCTCACATCACAAGTCCGACCGCCTGCTGTGTTATTCTATACTTAGTTGATTTTGTAATCGTGGGTCCCCAGGTTGGAGGGGTCGAACTCTCATACCCCATGTTTCGTGATATACATATTTCATCAAAACATTCCACGATCTACATTTTGACCCCGAACTCCCTGAACTTCCAAGTCTCACACCTCCTATGATGAGTTTGTCCGACTGCATCACAACACTTATCCAATCTTTCAACCTTCTACAATCATGGGTTCCTGGGTTCCTGGGTTCCCGGGTTCACAAAAATCTCAAATCCTATTTCGCTCTCGTCCATCCCCACCACCCTTGCGCTCTTCCCAATACGCATTTAGTATGATTTAATGCTAACAAATCATCATTAAGGTTCATAAATATTTTCATTAATAAGCGAAGGTATCGAGGAGATATTCTATTAAAATGCATTAAAGAAGGATTTACAAAGGATTATATTATCCCTCTCAAGAGTTCATTTTAAACATTATTTGGAGAAAAGGAACATTTTTGTCAACTTGTGGAAAAAACTCAACAACAGTTTTGTGGAGATAATTAAAAATATTTGGGCATGAGGACCATAGATTTCAGTGGTACAGAGCATATTCTTACTACTCATCCCATTCTTCCCAGAAGGAAATAATATAGACATTTGGAATTTCCCACGCAGGTTGTGTCCTAAAAGTCTTTGACTATAAGAAGTTGGTCTCCTAGTGCACCGAGAGATATATTCCAAGCCAATAGATCATTCAATTACAGGATCATTCCCATGTCTCTCTATCACCTCAAGTATTTCATAATATGTTGAGACTTCCCAAGCCAATGCTTACCTTCAAGGGAGAATATTGCAAAGAATTCTTAAAGAAGCATGACAATGGGTTGGACCTCTTACCTGAGTTCCTAGAGAACCCAACGGTCTTACCCTTTAGTTTTAAATTTACCAATATGATAGAGTTGAGAAGGAGAGAGGAGGATCTCCCTTCTCCAAATCAGATAAAACAATTGAACGCGTGATGGAAGGAAAAGGTTGAAAACTTGAACATCATTGTCCAAGCATGCAGTTAAGCCATAAAAAGGAGAGAAGAATTATTCAAAAGGATTATAAAGATAGACCTAGCCAGGAGAACCAATGAGGTCGAATACTAGAAATTGATTCTCAACTCGTTGTTCCTAACCAAGCAACCCTTTGATGAAAAAGTTGAAATCTTTAAAGGGTTATCATTTGAAAAGTTCTATGTAATTCTTGAGTATAGTGAAGATGACATGGGGAAATAGCTAGTGGATTATTCATTAAAAAATCAAGATATTGAAGAAGCTTTGTGTAATATTTCCATTGATATAAGGGACTTGGAGTGATATTTTCAATATAAAAATTCAGCATGAAATCAATGTGGCACCAATTAGAAGCTACATCGAGGAGTGGTTTAAAAGAGTTATCGATAAACTAGTCGATGAAGGGAAAAAGACAGTTCAGGCGATTCATGTAACTGTCAATGAAAGCAATAAAAGGAAATCAATGAGAAAATGAAAAAAGTGGAGATACCATCATAGTAATTTCATAATGATCACATCCTTCTTTCTTTATCAAGTCCTTCATCCAGTTACCCCACCTCTTTAAATCAAAAGGTTTAACCGAAGACTGATAATTTCCTTTTTTCTTATTACGAGGTCTTGTTGTATTTCGCTTCCAACCTTCTTCCTTCTAAAAAATTCATTCTTATATATATATATTTTTTTATGGTCCGCGGGAACCCTAATCCCAGTCTTTATGAAAAACGCATTTAAATTTCAGAAAATATGTAATAAACCATATATTTTTTAGGAATTTCAAGAGAGCTATTTTGGGAACAATCTCGACTGTACTTTGTAACCCAGCTTTCTGAATAAAAAGTATTTGAGATTTATCTATAATTATATTTATCTGAGTTTCCCATGTATCACTCTGTCAAAGTTCTCTTATGCATGCAGACCACTTTCTTTTATTTTTATGCGATCATAAATATTTATATGTATGAATGTGTGTGGTTCCTAGTCCATTCTCAGGAACTTTGTTTAAAATAAAATAAAAACATTTTTTCCATTTTTTGGATCTTATCTTTTCTTTGATTACCACAGAAAACTTCTTTAAAAGTGCCACATTATAAGGACCTAGAGTCCCATGAAAATCATAACAGAGGAGTACCACCTCTATAAAAATGAAGGGGGATTTGTATCCTCGTGAGGTAGTCGTTTCAGTCTTAACATATTTAAGTGTCAACATTTTTTGCGACCATACTGGGGACATGAACTGAAACTTTGGAACCTGGCCCAGTGTTTTTGAAAAAATATAGGAATTTACCCTAGGGTAATCAGCCTCATTTAGAAATTGGATTGAATAATCAATGAAGCATTTTACACCAGTTGTATAATCTGGTAATAAAAACAACCCAGATTCGAGAAGATTTAGAAGAGTCCTAGTAGATATTAGTCCAATAAGAAGAAATATAAATCCTCTGAAGATAGAGGAGAGAAGAATGAAAATATCGAAGAAATCAAAGGATAGATAGAGAAGCATGAGAACAAGGTTGAGATTGAAGCTGGACAAATACAAGGGACCCATTACCAGAAGAAAATACAAGAAACTCTCTATTTTTAGAAGTGAAAATTCTATAAGTAAAGTCTCCCCTGACATGGCAGAAAGGAATGAAAAACCCTAGAACAAACATCATGAGGAGAGACAAGGAGGTTGAAGAGATGTTGCAAGAAATCAAGGAAACCCATAATTTGAAAATAGAAAGAGGGTAAGAGATTACCCTCTAAATCTCAAAGGTGAGAAACATGATCTCCCTTTTCTCCCTAAAGACACTATGAGAGAATTTTCTGGAGATGGAGAAATCAATGCAAAGAGGAATCTACACTTATTTCTTTATGTTTGTGATTTTAACTTTGTTGATCATGATGACATCATGGTAAGGATGTTTCTGCAAACCTTATTAGGAAGAGTGTATGAATGGTATACGACATTGCCCAGTAGATCGATTCTCTTTTTTGATGACCTCAAAGCTATGTTCTTGACTATGTTCGCCCCTCTAATTGCTTATCATACCCTTCTCACCAATTTCACCCAGATTGGTTTGAGAAAGAATGAAAGGATACGATATTTCAATCTTAGGTTCAACAAAACCTAGAGTAGAATACCATAAGATAAAAGACCAAATGACCCAATCATTCTCGGTTGTTATAAGAATGTAATGCCCCTGAATGTGAAATATGCTATCAGAACATCCCAAATGGATTCCTTGGAGGAGGAAAGTACTAAAGACACTAAGATGGAAGAAATCATGATTGAAATGGGTGTCGACCCCAACATCATACTGGGAAAAGTAAAAAGGAAGATGGGGGGATAAAGTATTGATAACAAAGTAGATTCCATTTCAAGAAAGAACAAAGAATTCAAACCTCGAGTAGCCCAAAATCAAATGGTGGGAGGAGGATTTTTCAAAGGAATCATTCCTGATGCATAGGTTGACCCTATGGTGGCACACGAAATGAAGCAAAAGATTGAAAGTGCACAGATGAATAGACCTATCAAGCAAATGAAGAATGTGATAACCATACTAAGAAGGGGAGATAATTACATTCCAAATCCAATAATGCCAATCCCAAATCAAAGAAGAAACCTTCCCCCAGAAAATAGAGTGAGGTTTGAAGATATTGATAACCCACAAAGACCAAGGGTTCCCAGACAGCCTACTCGAAATGTGGTTGTCCTAGATGATGTCTATGACAAGCAATTAATTGAGAAAGAGAGTTATTACTTACTTGTTGAGAGCTACGAAACTGTGAAAATGGACGGATGTGGGATGTCCATGTATATATTTGGAGAGGTTGAAAACGATCCCAACTCACAAGAAAACATCACCCAGACAAGAGGATTTGTAAATAGACCAAATAATAAAGGCAGCTCTAGCAAGGAAAAACAAAAAGAAAAGGAAAAAGAAAAAACAAATGAAAAGTGACGGATGTAAGTAGAACTAAAAGGAAACCCCTAGCATCAAGCTCCACTCAAATGATGTACAATTTCGTGGAATACCTGAGTAAATTGATGATAATGTTACCCTTTACGGAAGTGGTGAAGATTCCCCAACAATAGAAGAACATTTTGAAATTGGTGGATGATCCATATTAGAGAGAATAAGTTGTTGTTACTAGTCCAAAACAAATCCAGAGCCTATCAGCTGCCAAGCTCAGAGGTAAAATTCTGCCCTTCTACATTTCAATTGAAAATAACAATGTTGCATTACATAATTTTTTAGTTAATATTAGTGCGACAAATAGTATAATTATGCTTGCGTTCATGGAGGCATTGGGCATGAGTTGAACTAAGTATTATGAAACTAGTGAGAGCATATATGCAATTGATTCTATAAATGTGCCAGCATACGGAGAAACCAATGATTTCTATGCTTGGTTTACAACATCCCCCTGTATCATTACAATTTTCAATATTATTGTGGTAGAACTTCCCCTGGACTATGGAGTTTTGTTGGGAAGAGATTAGACATCCATGATCGATGGATATATAATGAACGATGGAAGTTGTATGATGCTACCAGGAAAAGAGGGAGTGATGATTAAAGTACCCTGTGAACCCATAAACCCCTTCTCTTTCAAGAAGAAGCAGAATGAATTGATGGAAGATTATATATATGTCGAGATTGGAAACTATGTTATCTTATACATGGAGCATAATGAGAGCCTAGATCAAGTTTAAGGCATGGGGAACAAAGATTGTTTTTTTGAAGGATACTGAAGGATTTCATTCAATGGAGCCTGCTCTAAATATGGGAACAGAGTTGGAATTGTTCTTTTGAATCCAAATAAGACGATGCATCCCCATGTTATAAGACTGGAGTTTGCATGCAAAAATAACGAGGAAGAATATGAATCTTTGGTCCAGGCGATGATCCTTGCATAGGAAATGAAAATATAACATATAATTGTAATTGGTGACTCGAATTTGGTCATTAAGCAGGTTACCCAGAGGTATAAAATAAAAAAGGAAAGACTTAAGTTGTATCTCAAAAGAGTTAACGAGTTAATGGAATCTTTCAGTTCCTTCAACATTTATTCCATTCCAAGAGACAAGAATCACAAGGCTTATTCATTAGAATTGGTGGCCTCACTATCAAACCCAAACGATGTCCAAAGAAAAACATATTTCTAGGTAGAAAGGGATTTTCGACCATCCATACCCGATAACATCGAGTACTTGCAAGTATTTGAGAATGATGAACAACTAGAATTTTTTTTGTTAAACGATGATGATGATGAAGACGATAGATCGTCTGTCCTTCCAAAATATTGTATACAATCTGAATCTTTGTTTACAAAAGGAGATCATGACAAGAATATCCTTGAAGAAGTTTTAGTTCAAAAAGTGCAATAAATGAGAAAAGTCAATATTGGAATGGAAAAGTCCCCGAAATATGTCAACTTGGGAGTTGATTGCAACACTGAAGAGGTTGGCCAATATATTGCCTTATTCAAGGAATATATTGATGTGTTCGCTTGGACTTATGATTATTTGAAAGCCTATGATAAAATTATATTCTAGCATGTCATTCCTTTAAGGGAAGAAGCGAAACCAGTGAAACAAAAAATAAGGATGATGAATCCCAAGTTGAAACCTTTGGCAAAAATCGAATTGGAAAAGTTGGAAAAGGTAGGGATAATTTATCCCATCAGACATTCAGACTTGCTTTCAAATCCAGTGATTGTAATAAAAAATACCGGGGAGATCTGGATGTGTGTTGACTTTAGATACCTTAACAAAGAAAGCATAAAATATCATTTTCCTTTGACTAACATGGAGTTTCTCCTACAACAAGTTATTGGATTAGCCTGCATGTCCATGTTGGATGGTTTATCTGGATACAACCAGGTCTTGGTGGTTGAGGAAGATAAGGAAAATAAAACATTTATCACACCATGGGAGACATATACATATTCTATATTTCCCTTTGGTTTTAATAATGTCGGAGCCACATTCCAAAGGGCCATGGATCATGCATTCAATAGGTTTATAGGAAAGTTTTTTGTAGACTACAAAGATGACTTAACAGTGCATTCAAAGAAAAGGGAGGATCATATCCATCATTTGAGAAAGGTTTTTGAAAGTTGTATATTATATGACATCTATATGAATCCAAAGAAATGGTTGTTCATTGTAACTCAAGGTAAATTGTTGGGCCATATTGTATGCAAGGAAGGGATTTACAAAGATCTGGAAAGAGTAAAATCAATAAACGAGCACAACCCCCTGACATCCAAGAAGGGAGTCTAGTTATTTTTCGAAAAAAACAATTTTGTGTGAAGATTTGTTCCTGACTACGCAAGCATCGTAACATCGATCAATTTATTGTTGAAAAAGGTGCATAGGTTCAAATGGACAACAGATACTCATGAAGAATTCAAAAATCTTAGAGGATAAATCAACACTACTCATGTCCTCATCAATCCATATTTCCAAAGAGATTTCATCAACTATTAATTTTCTACAGAGACGGTTTTTACGTCCGTTCTCACACAAAAAAATAGAAAAGGAGAAGAAATCCCAATAAGTTTCATGAGAAAAACCCTTCAAGAATATGAGTTGAGGTATTTAGAACTAAAGAAACAAGCCTTGGCTCTTGTAAAAGATGTGGTGCATTTTCGGACGTATATATTAAACTCCCATGTTATAGATTGTGTTCCCTCATCACCAATGAAGATGTGTCTAAATAAACAGTTGAGAGAAGGAAAATGGGCTAACTGGTTGGAAAAGATACTAGAATATGATATCGATATTAAACCTTTAAAAGTGATCAAAGGAAAAGGTTTATGCAAGATCATTACGAATGGGGATTCATTCGATGGGATGACTTCAATCTTAGCTGGACAACCATTAGTTGATTCAGAATGGTACGTAGATATTATATTATACTTAAGGTATGATAAATTCCCTATCACCATGAATCCCAAGGAGAGAAGGACACTGAAGATAAAGGTGAATCAATTCATGTTGATTGCTGACATACTATTCAGAGGAAATTTTGATGGTATATTTCTAAGATGCGTCGACGAAAATCAAGCCAAGGAACTAATAAGAGAATTCCATGAGGGAATATGTGGTGGACACTTTTCTCCTACTGCAGCCACCCATAAAATAATCAGAGAAGTATTTTATTGGCCACAATTTTCAGAGATTCATATGCCACAATAAGGAAATGTTTGTCATGCTAGCATGTTTTAGGAAAAATGAAGAAATATGTGATGCCTTTGTAGTCGATTGTGGTAGAACAACCATTTTCCCAATGGGGACTTGATTTTGTTGGGCCGATTAATCAAAAATATAGCAAGGGGCATGTGTGCACCCTAATAGCTATCGATTATTTCAGGAAATGGCTGGAAGAGGTGGAGCTAAAGAATTCTAATGCTGAAGAACTGATTAAATTACTCAAAGACAACATTCTGTCAAGATTTGGTGTCCCTGATAAATTTATCACAGACAATGGTTTGATATTCATTGGGTCAAAGTTCATGGATTTTTGTGGGAAATATGGTATCATCATGGGTCAATCATATAATTATTACCCTCAAGGTAATGGCCTTGCTAAATCCAAAAACAAAATACTTGTGCAGATAATGAAGAAAGTCGTTGATAGAAACCAGAGGAATTCACATTTGAAGCTGACAGGTGCATTATGGGAAAGTAAAAAAAACCCAAAGGATAGCACAGGTATGTCTCCATATCTATTGGTTTATGCGAAAGAGGATAAAATGCCAATTAGTTGTGAGCTCAATGTATTGATCTCTGTGGTTAATACCAAGGATACATAAGACATTTCACCCATCCAAAAGAGAATCAACCAGTTGTTGAAATTGGAAGAGGAATGAAGCAAAGCCATGAATTGAACTTATCAGAGGCAATAGGGAGTCAAGATATATTTTGATCAAAGAACAACTATGAAGAACTTCCAAAAGGGAGAGTTGGTGCTACTTTGGAACAAGGCCAAGGAAAATCCATCCATGCATACAAAGTTCGAAGCACTCTATATCAGACCATATGTTGTCGAGAAGATATTAGGATTTAAATACTATATGCTCCAAGACATGAAAGGAAAAAGGTTAATTATACCTTTCAACAGGAAACATTTGAAAGGTTTCTTTTCCTAAGACTTTTTCATTCTCATTTTACATAATTTTATTTTTCTTCATTTTGTATATTCTTAATCGACTGCATATCCCAATGGGTGGAATCACCTGGTCATGAGAGATTATGTATTCTTGATAACCCAATGGGAGTTATCATCCCATAGTTGGAGCCTGTTGTTGAGATCATTTCCCTCTTTTGAAATTTACTTCCCCTTTTTTTCTTTTCCCAAATTCTTTTCTCCCTTTCTTTTCCCTCTTCTACACTTACCAGTTTTTCCCTTTCCTTTTTTCCCTTCTAATTTCCCTTTCTTGTTCTATACTTAGTATTTTTTTTATAACGACAGGTTCCCGGGTTGGCATACTTTCATATCCTCTTCTCGATCCACACTCTCACAGCATGAGTCCAAACAATTGCCACATTATTCTATACTTTGTCTATTTTGTAATCACGGGTTCCGGGGTTGCCGGGGTTGAACTCTCATACCCCATGTTCCATGATATACATATTGCATCCAAAATTTACGCGATCTACATTTTGAACCTGAAATCCCCAAACTTCCAAGTTTCACTCCTCCTATGATGAGTTTGTCTAACTGCATCATATCACTTAGTCGATCTTTCAACTTTCTGCAATCGTGGGTTTATGAGTTCACAAAAATCTCAAATCCTATTTTTCTCTTGCCCATCCCCACCACCCTCGCGCTCTTCCCAATACACATTTAGTATTCTTTAATGCTAGCAAATCATCATGAAGGTTCATAAATATTTTCATTAATAAGTGAAGGGCTCAAGGAGATATCTTATTAAAAGACATTAAACTAAGATTTATGGAGGATTATATTATCCCTCTCAAGTGTTCATTTTAAACATTATCTCGAGAAAATGAATGTTTTCGTCAACTTATGGTAGAAACTCGACAACAGTTCTGTGGAGATACATTGAACATTTTTGGGCATGAGGACCATATATTTCAATGGTCCAAAGCATATTATTCCTACTCATTCGCTTATTCCTAGAAGGAAGTAATTTGGAAGTCTATAATTGCGCGTGCAAGTTGTGTCCCATAAGTCTTTGACTATAAGGATTTGGTCGTCTGGTGCACTAAGAGATATATTCCAAGAAAGTGGATCATTCAATTGCAGGATCATTCCCCTGTCTCTCTGTAACCTCGGGTATTTCGTAATATGTTGAGACTTCTCGAGCCAACGCTTACCTTCAAGGGAAAAGATTGCAAATAATTATTGAAGAAGCATGACAATGGGTTGGACCTCTTACCTGTGTTATGGAGAAGCCAGTTCTTGTAGTCTTCGGTTTTAAAGTTACCAATATGACAGAGTTGATAAAAAGAGAGGAGGATCTCCCTTATTCAAACCAGATAAAACAATTGAATTGATACTGGAAGGAAAAGGTTAAAACCTTAAACATTCTTGTCCAAGCATGCAGCCAAGACATAAAAAGGAGAGAAGAATTATTCAAAAGGTTGATTGAGATAGACCTAGCCTAGAGCAGAAATGAGGTCCAACACCCCAAATTGATTCTCAACTCATTTTTCCTAACCAAGCAAGCCTTTGACAAACAAGTTGAAATATTTAAAGGGTTATCATTTGAAACGTTCTATGTCCTTCTTGAGTATAGTGAAGATGATGTGGAGAACTGGCTAGTGGATTATTCAGTAAAAAATCAAGATATTGAAGAAACTTTGTGTAATATTTCAATTGATCCAAGGGACTTGGAGGGAGATATTTTCAATATAAAAATATGGAATGAAATCAAAGTGGAACCAATGAGAAGCTACATCAAGAAGTTGTTTAAAAGAGATATCGACAAACTATCTAATGAAGGGGAAAAGGAAGTTGAGATGGTTCCGGTAACTATCGATGAAAGAAATAAAAGGACATCAGAGACCAAATGACAAAAGAGGAGATGCCATCATATTAATTTTATACTAATCACATCCTTCTTTATTTATCAAGTCCTTCATCTAGTTACTCCACCTCCTTAAATAGAAAGGTTTAACCAAAGACTGATAATTTCCTTTTTCTTCTTACCAGGTCTTGTTGTCTTTCGTCGCCCGACTTCTTCCTTCTACAAACTTCATTTGTATATATATTTTAGTTATGTTCCGTGGGAACCGTAATCCCATTCTTTATGACAAACACATTTTAATTTTAGAAAATGTGTAATTAACCATATATTTTTTAGGAATTTCAAGAGTTATTTTGGGAACAATCTCGACTGTACTTTGTAACCCAGTCTTCTAAATAAAATGTATTTGAGGTTGATCTATCATTACATTTATTTGAGTTTCACATGTATCACTCTATCACAGTTCTCTTATGCATACAGACCACTTTCTTTTATTTTTATGTGATCAAAAAATTTTAGCCCAACTATGATGAATGTGAGGAATTTTTTTCTTATTTTCTTTATATGTATGAATGTGTGTGGTTCCTAGTCCATTCTCAGGAACTTTATTTAAAAGAAAACATTTTTTTTTTATGTTTTTCGCATATTATCTTTTCTTTTATTACCACGATGGACTTCTATAAAATTCCCACATTCTAAGGACCTAGAGTCCCACAAAAATCATAACAGAGGAGTACCGCCTTTATATAAACAAAGAGGGATTTGTATCCTCATGAGGTTGTTGTTTTGGTCTTAATGGATTCAAGCGTCTAAAATGGTATGGTAAGGAAAGGCTTGGAAAGGCATGGCATGGAATGACATGGAAAGGAAAGGGAAGTATAAACACAGTTCCCTAAAAACAAAAAGGAACCACAACATACAAGAATACCATAAAAACCATAGCATGAAGCCAAAWTTTCAATCATTCATAGATATGGAATATTTTTTCAATTATTCCTTTTACATACATATAACATTACATAAGGAAATGGAAAGGCATGGAAAGGCATGGCATGGAAAGGAAAGGCATGAAAAGGCAAGGCATGACATGGCATGGAAAGGCAAGGCATGGATTGACAAGGTAAGGAAAAGAAAGGAAAGGAAAGGAAAGGGAAGGCTAAACATAGTTCCCTAAAAACAAAAAGGAACCACAACATACAATAATACCATAAAAACCATAGCATGAAGCCAAAATTTCAATCATTCATAAATCTGAAATATTTGTTCAATTATTCCTTTTACATACATATGGTCATTAAAGTAGACCATCGTGATCACTTATAATACTCATGGTCTCCATTAAATTCTCATGCTTAGAGTAAGGAAACAAGTACCGTACCTTTGATGAGTTCTTACTTGGAATTGTTTGTATTTGGATGTTTTTACCAACAACCAAGTTCTTAAAGTGTTATATAAATTCACCTGTTCTATAATATTGAAATACATAACCACCATTATTCTGTGTTCTTTCATCCAATGTCAAATATTCTCCTTTAATAACCATCGACCTAATTAGAAATTCAATTCCTTTGGAGTTTGTTACCTATCGCATGAGGGTCTTCTTTCCCTCTAAGGAATGTTCCAACCAATAATCAGTGCCCCATTCATTACCTCTTGGTGCAACAATTGCATATATGTTCCCTACAAAAAATGGATTGCTAACACATGAGTCCACTAAATGAGCAAAGAATAAAACATTGATGATATTTATTCAAAATTTTGATAGAAGGTTTCACCGAACCTGGCAGTGTGATATATGATATGTGATCATAATCTACTAAAATATTTTATTGGTCCTCCTAAAACTAGGATAATTCCATATTTATACGTTTACAAATGGGGAGTGATACATGGTCCCATCTATCAAACCAATCTGTCAATTCACAATCATCCCATTCATTACTACTACATGAACCACATAAGTAACACTTTTTTTATGCATACACATGGTCAATCATGCTCCCTTTTCCCATGCTTAGACTCGAAATATTTTGAAATGTGTGGTACCTTGAGTTTTTTTGCAACATACAAAATCATTGAAATACACGAGCATTATTTAACTGGCCTATGGAACCATATCACCAAACACAATGTTGATCTATCTATATGTTCTTATCCTTAAAGTGATTGTAAAACAACTGAAACCAATGTTGTACATAGACTAAGTCATGGCACTGATCATCACTTATGTAGAAGTGACACTCCTTCAATATAAAAAAAAAATCTTTGTTACTATCTAGCCCATGCATGTATGTGATATGGACCATAATGTTGACCTTATCTGAGTGAAAATGTTGGATTTGAATCTCATTTTATGGTTGAAGGGTGTAGTTCTCAGCAAAATCAACCATTGATAAGATAATACCAAAGGGAAATGTATCTCTGCATATTCTAAAATTCTCATCTTGACATCGATCCACATAGACATGATGAACATATTGTCATGTATTTTCAATGAAGTCCTTCATGAAGTCACATACCCGTACTTGGGAAGTCAAAAATTGTATATTTTTTCTTTCCTTCCCTCTATCAATATCATATGGGACATATTTAAAGCTTTGAAAGGAGACCTCATGCCTCCCCAATTCATACTCATCGATTACATGGATTCACTTTCTCAGCAATGCCATTCCATTACACCTAGTTCATGTCCCATCTAAGCAAGTTTTTTGATAAAATGTACAACCCTCTAGCCTTGTACACAAAATGTTGTGAGTAAAGTATTTAGATGAGGATGCTAACAATATACCAGAGCATTCTTGCAAAAGGGTGCTATGAAACACAC
>JZKD02S1791051.1:610345-623334 GCA_000966675.3 Picea glauca | reverse complement strand
CAACAACCGAGAAAAGAAAGCATATGGTGATAATATACAATGTTAGCACATTCAATAGCATAATCCATTAATATACATAACAAATATGCCCATGGAATAATAATTCAAATATTTTCAATATATCAATTGGACAGGAAAAGAGTATTTCTATTAATATATGATCATAAGAAGTGAAAAAGTTGTAGACTTTTGTGTCGGCATGGTTCATAATCTAGAAACTAAGTTCCTTCTAGCTGGGCCTCCACCACTTCAATCCTCCGCCAAAGGCAATCTCATAGAAGAGAGACAATGGAGTTCTAAATCAATAAGGGAAGATCTTTGGGGATGAACATTGTGTTCATACTTAAAGGACAAAGGGATGCAGACTCAATATGAAGTGAATAATTTCTCTAGAGTAAATTTTCTCTCAAAGTTGAATTCTTTATCCTCCTTTCCATAGCTCAGAATTGGCCCATTTATAGCCTTCAAATGGAACTGAAGGGTTGAGTTGGAATGTTTCTAGTATATGGAACGATAAGGATCATAGATCTCCTATCGTGACATGGAAACCTGACACCATTTTTCATTTTTGGGCACAAATCCCAATTACACATGTTGTATAGTAGGCAAGGTGCGTACATGTGGAAAAAATGTATTTTTTAGCTTTGGGATTTGCAAAAAGGGATGAAACATTTGCATACAGAAATGGAAAAAGGCCCTATGTGCAATATTTCATAGGGTGAGGAAAATCTTTCTACAACATTTGCCCAATTTCCTACAACTCCGCATCTTTCATCAGTTGCATAGCTAACATAAACTATGTTTCTACCAACTCCCTCTAAGCCACTAATGTTATCAATATTAACAACCACACGTAGTAACATTGTGTTCCCTTGTCATGTTCCTCTCTATAATCCATCAAAAAATGATTTAACTAGAATGTCACCCAGTTCATTTGTATGCCTTCTACGTACTTCTTTGTTGTTTCTATTGCACCTGTCGACACTTGATCCTTGCGACACTTCCTCAATAATTTGCAATTCAACACTTGTGTCACAAACCTGACACACTCATCATTGATAATCACTACATTTAGCCCTTGTGATCTTCTATATGTATCAAAATTATCTTTCATCCTCTCCGACAAAGATTTCTCATTCAAATTATTAGTAAAAAGTGGTAATGGGTCCTCCCCTTCCATTGGAAACCATGTTATCTACACAATAAACTCTATATATATGGCCACAACTCTGTCTAACCATAGGTATCCTCCATGTATGAATATTAACAACATCTTAACACATGTTTTTATCTCGATGCTCCTCCCAAAATGCAGGATCTCTAACAATTTCAGAATCCTTGATTTATTCAACTATATTTCCCAAGCCTGTGGCTCAACAAGGATAAATGATGTCACTAGGAAAATGATTGTCTTCATATATTTCTTCGGTGACAACTCTAGGAACTTCTTCTCATCTGATAGGTTGTGATATGAAAACTTCAGATTCACCATTGCGCCTACTATATCTTCTTCAACAATTACACCTGGTAGAATTTTTAGCTCCACTAGCTCATACTTTTCTTCCTTTTGTAACCTAACCGAATTCGTTGTCAAATTTTTGGGCAGTATATGCTACTTCGGAAAGTTTTTCATACTCAAATATGGCTTGGGTTCTCCTGGGGTTACTTGTTTTATAGGTGCTACTAGTGGCTTAGTGTGTTGTTTCTTCGATCCTGATGTTTATATCGCTACTATATTGAGTGGCACCATAGCTCTTTGCAACAGAATTCCCTCGACAACTAACTCCTTTGGTTTTGTGTGTGTTCACTCGGTTCTCTGCTCTTGTTTCTCTCAAATGACAATAATTTTTTTTCATTGAACCCTCAACTTAATTTATAACTTATCGTCGGTTGTTACTTTCCCTTTTCGTTCCCCAATGTTGTAGTCTAATCCAACTTGTACACACATTCAATTATTTCCATACTCTACAGTAAATTTGGCTTATTTTGTGGATCGTGGTCTAGATCTTGCTAGTTTTTCACGGTCTCCTCGCCGCTTTCCATTTATGAATACGAGCCTCTACTACTTCGTCATTATGATAGATCTTTAATTCTTGTCCTGTCATGTATTATTTTTAACACATTTCCTACCCTCTATCCAGATCTTTGTCGCACTTTAATCCTCCTTCATGAACACATTCCTTCCTCTTTCTACATCTCTGCGACATTTTTTGGCTTTATCTCCTTACTCGTTTAACCTTATACATTACTTCAACCTTCAAATTATTTTATTGATTTTTATTTCTATAATATGCTATAATAAAAGTATTATGGTACACATACTATGTGCTCAGAATAGTATGTGGAAGTAAAAATGTCCCTATACAGTTTCAACTGACTATCGTTAACTAGTCCTTCCACAAATTCTCCATTCAGTTTATCCAATTGAACAACACCTGCATCTGTCACAAACTGGATCACATATGGACCTAACCAATTCATATGAAACTTTTCTGGGTGCTGCCAAAACTTGTCATAAATAAAAACTAAGTCTCTTGTCTGGAACTTCTTCTGTTTAATGTGTCTATCATGCCATGCTTTCTCACACGGTTTCTGAACTTTTTGATGGAAACCTATGACAAACCTATGGAAACCTATGAAACCTCCATTAGTACATGTTCTAGTATCTTATTGAATTCTTCCACTATTCCTTTTTCCTAAGGATGATACGATGTTCTCTTCTGATGATGAATTTGTAACTCCTCTTTCAAAGCTGAAATCTCCTTATTCAAAAAATCATTTCCCTAATCACTCATAAGAATTCTTGGGCATCCAAACCTTGTCACCACATTTTTGAACAACAACTGTGCAATTGTCTTTGCGTTGTAATCTCTAACTTGTTCTTCCTCATCCCATATGGTCAAGAAATATGTTGCAATAATGATGTATCTGGATCCTGACCTTTTTCTTGGTGGATTAATCGGTCCCAAAAAATCAACAACCGATTTATTAAAATCTTTTAATGTCACTTGTGGTACTAACGACATCTCACCTCTCTTGTAAGGCTTCCCAATTCTTTGGAAAATGTCACAAGTCTTACAAAATTCCTTAGCATCCATGCAAAATATTCTCAATTGTTTTTTTTCCTTCGTAGTGTCCTCCTGCAACCCCTTCACGTGTCTCTGACAATATCATGTGTATATCATGTTCTAATACACATTGTCACAGAATGCCATCTACTCCTAACTTGTACAAATTTCCTGCTATAAGTTGATAGTCTACGACCTTCACTACTAACGGCTTATTTTACTGTTAAGNCAACAACCGAGAAAAGAAAGCATATGGTGATAATATACAATGTTAGCACATTCAATAGCATAATCCATTAATATACATAACAAATATGCCCATGGAATAATAATTCAAATATTTTTAAGATATCAATTGGATGGGAAAAGACTATTTCTATTAATATATGATCAAAAGAAGTGAAAAAGTTGTAGACTTTTGTGTCGGCATGGTTCAAAATCGAGAAACTAAGTTCCTTCCAGCTGGGCCTCCACCACTTCAATCCTCCGCCAAAGGAAATCTCATAGAAGAGAGACAATGGAGTTCTAAATCAATAAGGGAAGATCTTGGGGGATGAACACTGTGTTCATATTTAAAGGACAAAGGGTTGCAGACTCAATATGAAGTGAATAATTTCTCTAGAGTAAATTTTCTCTCAAAGTTGAATTCTTTATCCTCCTTTCCATAGCTCAGAATTGGCCCATTTATAGCCTTCAAATGGAACTGAAGGGTTGATTTGGAATGTTTCCAGTATATGGAAGGACAAGGATCATAGATCTCCTATCGTGACATGGAAACCTGACACCATTTTTCATTTTTGGGCACAAATCTCAATTACGCATGTTGTATAGTAGGCAAGGTGCGTACATGTGGAAAAAATGTATTTTTTAGCTCTGGGATTTGCAAAAAGGGATGAAACGTTTGCATAGGGAAATGGAAAAAGGCCCTATGTGCAATATTTCATAGGGTGAGGCAAATCTTTCTACAACATTTGCCCAATTTCCTACAACTCCGCATCTTTTATCAGTTTCATAGCTGACATAAACTATGTGTCTACCAACTCCCTCTAAGCCACTAATGTTATCAATATTAATAACCACACGTAGTAACATTGTGTTCCCTTATCATGTTCCTCTCTATAATCTATCAAAAAATGATTTAACTAGAATTTCACCCAGTTCATTTGTATGCCTTCTACGTACTTCTTTGTTGTTTCTATTGCACTTGTCGACAATTGATCCTTGCGACACTTCCTCAATAATTTTCAATTCAACACTTGTGTCACAAACCTGACACACTCATCATTGATAATCACTACATTTAGCCCTTGTGATCTTCTATATGTATCAAAATTATCTTTCATCCTCTCCGACAAAGATTTCTCATTCAAATTATTAGTAAAAAGTGGTAATGGGTCCTCCCCTTCCATTGGAAACCATGTTATCTGCACAATAAAATCTATATATATGGCCACAGCTCTGTCTAACCATAGGTATCCTCCATGTATGAATATTAACAACATCTTAACACATGTTTTTATCTCGATGCTCCTCCCAAAATGCAGGATCTCTAACAATTTCAGAATCCTTGATTTATTCAACTATGTTTCCCAAGCCTGTGGCTCAACAAGGATAAATGATGTCACTAGGAAAATGATTGTCTTCATATATTTCTTCGGTGACAACTCTAGGAACTTCTTCTCATCTGATAGGTTGTGATATGAAAACTTCAGATTCACCATTGCGCCTACTATATCTTCTTCAACAATTACACCTGGTATAATTTTTAGCTCCACTAGCTGATACTTTTCTTCCTTTTGTAACCTAACTGACTTCGTTGTCAAATTTTTGGGCAGTATATGCTACTTCAGAAAGTTTTTCGAACTTAAATATGGCTTGGGTTCTCTTGGGGTTACTTGTTTTATAGGTTCTACTAGTGGCTTAGTGTGTTGTTTCTTTGATCTTGATGTTGATATCACTACTACATTGAGTGGCACCATAGCTCTTTGCAACAGACTTCCCTCGACAACTAACTCCTTTGGTTCTGTGTGTGTTCACTCGGTTCTCTGCTCTTGCTGCTCTCAAATGACAATAATTTTTTTTCATTGAACCCTCAACTTATTTTATAACTTATCGTCGGTTGTTACTTTCCCTTTTTGTTTCCCAATGTTGTAGTCTAATCCAACTTGCACACACATTCAATTCTTTCCATACTCTATAGTAAATTTGGCTTATTTTGTGGATCATGGTCTAGATCTTGTTAGTTTTTCACGGTCTCCTCGCCGCTTTCCATTTATGAATACGAGCCTCTACTACTTCATCATTATGATAGATCTTTAATTCTTGTCCCATCATGTATTATTTTTAACACATTTCCTACCCTCTATCCATATCTTTGTCCCACTTTAATCCTCCTTCATGAACACATTCCTTCCTCTTTCTACATCTCTGCGACATTTTTTGGCTTTATCTCCTTACTCGTTTAACCTTATACATCACTTCAACCTTCAAATTCTTTTATTGATTTTCTTCTTTTATTTTTATTTCTATAATATGCTATAATAAAAGTATTATGGTACACATACTATGCGCTCAGACTAGTATGTGGAAGTAAAAATGTCCCTGTACAGTTTCAACTGACTATCGTTAGCTAGTCCTTCCACAAATTCTCCATTCAGTTTATCCAATTGAACAACATCTGCATCTGTCACAAACTAGATCACATATGGACCTAACCAATGCATATGAATCTTTTATGGGTGCTGCCAAAACTTGTCATAAATAAAAACTAAGTCTCTTGTCTGGAACTTCTTTTGTTTAATGTGTCTGTCATGCCATGATTTCTCACACGCTTTCTGAACTTTTTGATGGAAACCTATGACAAACCTATGAAAAACCTATGGAAACCTATGAAACCTCCATTAGTACATGTTCTAGTATCTTATTGAATTCTTCCACTATTCCTTTTTCCTGAGGATGATACGATGTTCTCTTCTGATGATGAATTTGGAACTCCTCTTTCAAAGCTGAAATCTCCTTATTCAAAAAATCATTTCCCTAATCACTCATAAGAATTCTTGGGCATCCAAACCTTGTCACCACATTTTTGAACAACAACTGTGCAATTGTCTTCGCGCTGTAATCTCTGACTTGTTCTTCCTCATCCCATATGGTCAAGAAATATGTTGCAATAATGATGTATCTAGATCCTGACCTTTTTGTTGGTGGATTAATCGGTCCCAAAAAATCAACAACCGATTTATTAAAATCTTTTAATGTCACTTGTGGTACTAACAACATCTCACCTCTCTTGTAAGGCTTCCCAATTCTTTGGAAAATGTCACAAGTCTTACAAAATTCCTTAGCATCCTTATAAAGGGTAGGCCACCACAATCCTCCATGAAAAATATTCTCAATTGTTTTTTTTCCTTCGTAGTGTCCTCCTGCAACCCCTTCATGTGTCTCTGACAATATCATGTGTATGTCATGTTCTAATACACATTGTCACAGAACACCATCTACTCCTAACTTGTACAAATTTCCTGCTATAAGTTGATAGTCTACGACCTTCACTACTAATGGCTTATTTTACTGTTAAGCCCTAATATTGGCTCATTACCCCTTAATTGGGCCATATTGCATTAGTAATGTTATTTTATTTATATCAGTTTTATTCCATTAGTTGTAATTATACCTCCTAGTCTCCTATATATACCAAAGAGACATTTTCATTTGGAATCATCTTGTGCTTGGACATTTATGTGGGGTAAAAGGAGGTTGCCCCCTCGAAGAGGATTATTATATGAAATTCTCTCTTTTTCAAGGCATTGATTACTTATTCTGAGGTTTTTCTATGCTATATTGATATTTGGCTCTTAACATATGATATCAGAACTCAAAGTCTTGGGGTTTTGCTGCTACATCTGAGACATCGTGGAATTTTCGCTATAACTTTTTTTATACAATGATTCGGAAGGAACAACTTGGAGGATATTTATTAGACAGATCAAGGTATATTGGGTTAAAAATTCAACACCTTAGGCCTTGTACTTTCAGAGATACATCCTTTGTAAGATAGGGTTTTGGAATCATCCTGAATTAAGTCATTGTAGAATTTTCACTATTAAATTTTTTCTGTAATGTGCCATACCCTAAACTCCAAAGGCTATTATCATAAATGCATAAGGTATCTGTGGTAGAAATTTCATCTTCTGGGTCATCGTAAATATGTAGATACACCCTGTGGAAGATAGGGTATCTAACTAGTCCTATTGACTAGTCTCAAGTAGTTGTTCTGGGTAAAAAAATCATAAATTCTTCCTAGAGTATCCAAATTGAGTGAGACTAGTTGCATTGGATAGTGGACAGACCTTAATATTTCTAGTTCAAGGTTCATAATTTTATATCAATCATTTTGTGTGGGGCATGTTATACAAGTGAGATCTCTTGGAAAGGACAAAAATCAGCAAGTTATGGGGAAGTTACCGTAAATTCCACTTGGCACATCCAATTTTTATCAGACATGTTGCATTGAAGAGAAGAAATATCAGAAACCTATAAAAAATAAAATTTCATACTCAGAAGGGCTGAAATTTTGGAGATACAATAAAAGGAATATTKTCTAGYAGAACCACCTCAAAATACAGGTTTAAAGTGATACTTGGCCAACATGCCACCAAAAAAGGGAACTTCTACACCAAATAAGCCTCTAGACAATCCTACTTGGACTCTTGATAAAGGTGAATAAATGCATAGGGACATAAATGATTTACAAAAGAAGACAACAACAAAAGATGAACTACAAGAGATGATGGATTCAACAGAAGATAAGTTTGAGGCAATAAATACTAAGATGGATTCCTTAAAAGGGGAAATCATCAAAGGATTGAAAAATTTCCTAATAGAGAGGACACTTGAAAGTGAAAATGTATCCCATGAAATTCATGATGAGGACACAAGGAAGGTGAATCAAGAATAGAGAAACTCCAACTTTGGGTTGAAGACCAACCATGTTCCTAAGATCGATATGAGGAATTTTGATGGAAAGGACCCAATCACATGGATACTTTAGATGGATCAATTCTTTGATCTACATAATGTGCCACATACATAAAAGGTACGAATTGCTTATTTATATTTAGAACCCAATCAATTTGTATGGTATCTATGGCTTTGTTCTCGCAAATCACTTGTCACTTGGAAAATTTTCATGGAAGAAATGATAACACACTATGAGGATACAAGGAGAAATACCTTCTTTAGCCAATTGATAAATCTTAAGCAGAAGGGTTCAGTTACTGAGCACATTGATAACTTCCAAATATTGAACATAAAGGTAACAGATGTTCCATATGAGCACTTGATTGATGTATTCATAGGAGCTTTAAAGGATAACATTCAACATGAGGTTCTCCTTTGGGAACCCAAATCATTGGAGAATGCATNCCCAAAGATTATTGTAAGTGACATAGATCCCATCTTCACTGGACATTTTTGGACAGAATTATTTTCTTGTTTGGGTACTCAATTGGCTCATAGATCATCCTATCATCCTCAATCTAATGGACAAACAAAGATAGTGAACAAATGTCTGGAAGGATACCTTCTTTGCTTTGTCTCTGATAAGAAAACAAAATGGTTCAAATGGTTACCCTTGGCAAAATGGTCATATAACACTTCCTTTCATACTGCAACAAAAATGACACCATTTATGGCACTCTATGGATACCACCCTCCTTCCTTCACTTCTTCTCTAAAAGAAAAATCTAAGTTTCAAGCAGTGGAAGATCACATCGATCATCAACAATAAGTTCTCCAAATCTTAAAGGAAAACTTGACCATGGCACAAAATTGCATGAAACAACAAGCCGATCAACATCATAGTGAAAGAAGTTTTGAAGTAGGGGATTGGGTGTTTTTAAGACTACAACCATACAAAAATATGTCCCTCAAGCAAGCTAAGAAGGATAATAAATTATCACCAAAGTACTATGGACCTTATAAGGTGTTGCAAAATACTGGTATTATGGCATACAAATTGGAGTTGCCTACATATTCACTAGTACACCTAGTTTTCCATGTTTCATGCTTAAAGAAGGTTATAGGCGACAAGATACCAGTTCAAAATATATTTCCATAACTTGACGAGGAAGGAAAAATCATATTGGATCTTGAAGCCATCACTAACACAAGAATTCACCAGCTGAGCAATAAATCCATTTCAGAGTATCGTATTAAATGGAGGAAACTACTGGCTGAAGATTCCACTTGGGAAGATGAGTATTTTATACAGAAGCATCCAAAGTTACTCAAGCATTGCATACAACACTTGTCTCAAGGGGAGGTGCATGTTAAGACCTAATATTGGCTCATTTCCCCTTAATTAGGGCATATTACATTAGTAATGTTATTTTATTTATGTCGGCTTTATTCCATTAGTTGTAATTATACCTCCTAGTCTCCTATATATACCAAGGAGACATTTTCATTNTTGTAAGTGACATAGATCCCATCTTCACTGGACATTTTTGGACAGAATTATTTTCTTGTTTGGGTACTCAATTGGCTCATAGCTCATCCTATCATCCTCAATATAATGGACAAACAAAGATAGTGAACAAATGTCTGGAAGGATACCTTCATTGCTTTGTCTCTGATAAGAAAAAAAAATGGTTCAAATGGTTACCCTTGGCAGAATGGTCGTATAACACTTCCTTTCATACTGCAACAAAAATGACACCATTTATGGCACTCTATGGATACCACCCTCCTTCCCTCACTTATTCTCTAAAAGAAAAATCTAAGGTTCAAGCAGTGGAAGATCACATCGATCATCAACAATAAGTTCTCCAAATCTTAAAGGAAAACCTGACCATGGCACAAAATTGCATGAAACAACAAGTAGATCAACATCATAGTGAAATAATTTTTGAAGTAGGGGATTGGGTGTTTTTAAGACTACAACCATACAAATAGATGTCCCTCAAGAAATCTAAGAAGGATAATAAATTATCACCAAAGTATTATGGACCTTATAAGGTGTTGCAAAATATTGGTACTATGGCATACAAATTGGAGTTGCCTACATATTCACTAGTACACCTAGTTTTCCATGTTTCATGCTTAAAGAAGGTTATAGGCGACAAGATACCAGTTCAAACTATATTTCCATAACTTGATGAGGAAGGAAAAATCATATTAGATCTTGAAGCCATCACTGACACAAGAATTCGCCAGCTGAGGAATAGATCCATTTCAGAGTATCGTATTAAATGGAGGAAACTACTGGCTGAAGATTCCACTTGGGAAGATGAGTACTTTATACAGAAGCATCCAAAGTTACTCAAGCATTGTGGACAACACTTGTCTCAAGGGGAGGTGCATGTTAAGACCTAATATTGGCTCATTTCCCCTTAATTGGGGCATATTACATTAGTAATGTTATTTTATTTATGTCGGCTTTATTCCATTAGTTGTAATTATACCTCCTAGTCTCCTATATATACCAAGGAGACATTTTCATTTGGAATCATCTTGTGCTTGAACATTTATGTGGGATAAAAGGAGTTTTCCCCCTCGAAGAGGTTTATTATCTGAAATTTTCTCTTTTTCAAGGCATTGAGTACTTATTCTTAGGTTTTTTTATGCTATATTGATATTTGGTTCTTAACATTTACGTAACTGTAAACTCAGGTGGGGTTACTCTTGTACTCAAGAGCTAAAATATGTATGAAAAATAGTCATCAACCATTTGTACTATAAATAAGTGCGCGTCCAGTAAGTTGTCATCCAAATTTCCTGCATCTTCTCCTGATGGTATGCACGATAACTGATCTGTTCCTAAATTAAGCTTCCCTAGTTTCACAATTACCTTAAAGTCATATTCCTGAAACAATAATAACCATTTGCATATTCTCCCCCCAACACTGGCTTATTCACAAAAAAATATTAGCACAGAATGGTTTGTGTACATATTAAAGTGTGAACCCATCAAGTAATGTCTAAGCTTATGCAATGCATATACATGATTGTTAATCCTTCACATTATGTAGTAGTATAGTTATGTATTATAATTAAGAACTTCCTTCTTGCAAATGCAATGGGATGATCTATGTCTCCTTCTCCCGGTTGAGCTAATATTGCACCTAAAGATACAAATGATGCATCCACGTGAACATGAAACTCCTTCTTCCAATCTGGAATTATCAAAATYGRCAYGRTAACCAATTTCTKCTTCAAATTATCTAAACCTTCCTCACTTTCCTCATTCCATTGAAAATTGTTCTCCTTCTTTAGAAATTTTTCCATCGGGGTTGTAATATGCACATATCTTATAATTAACTTCATGTAGTACCCTATATGACCCAACATCGCTCCTAACTGTTGCACTAAAGTCGATGGTGGTTACAAGTCAACAATCACAACAATCTTTGCAGGATCCACCAACAATCCTTTCTTATACACTGCATGGTTCAGTAAGATACCAAACAATGCACAAAAAATGCACTTCTTTAAATTCAAATGTTACAAAAATAGGATCACAGAGCAATAAAATAAAAAAAATGCGGAAATAAAAAACATAAGTTACACAATACAATAGAGACACAAATATACGCGGTTCACCTAGTGTGGGCTATGCCCACCAAATAAATTGGCAGGTCCTTCCTTAATTATTATCCATCAAATGAAGGGATACAACCTACAACAAACCCACTGTAACTTCATCTTCTTTCTCTCATGGTATCCTCACTCAGATTACCATATTCATAATGACACATAGATGCAATACATTTCCCTCATAAAATAGGGTTTCCTTCTAGGGAAAAAAACCCTAACATAAATTCTATCATCATATCTGTGAACTTATAATGAACGGTCCAGATTTACATTGAAATTACAATATACATTTACAAGGAAATTTTTCCTTCGGGGGCCCGCTTGCCCCCGGACCCCGCAGAGGGGGTAACCCTCCTATTCACTCCCCTACATGGAAGATTCTTCTCAGGTGTAAAGTATTCATGGGGTATAAACATGGCTGAAAACAAAGACCTCTGAATCAGGAAGATAAGCATGCTCCACAACCAACAATCTCCAACTTGGAGACTGATCTCAACAACTCCATCATTGTTTTATATGATGGACTATGATCCTTCTTAGACCTGGAAAATTTATCATGTTCACCTTCATGCTTGAAGACCAACTGAAACTAAGAAGGAACTCAGTTTCTCCCTGGTTACTCCCTTTGTTAACATGTCGACAAAATTCTGGCTAGTGTGTATCTTTTCAAACTTCAAATGTCCATCTTTGAAGACAGATCATATGAAATGGTACCTGAGTTGTATATTCTTAGTCTTCGAATGGAAGGCTGGGTTCTTTTCAATATGAATGGAACTCTCACTGTCATAGTACAACCTGTTATTCTCCTTCTTCTTTCCTAATTTCTCCATAAACCTATGTAACTAAATCATTTCTTTACTAGCCTCAGCAGCAGCAGCATACTATGCCTATGTTGTTGAAAGTGAAACAACCTTTTTCAGTTTCAAAATCCAACTTACTGTTGTTCCACCTATAGTAAAAACATACCCTATGGTTCTCCTCCTACTATCTTTATCACCTACCATATCTGAATCAACATATCCCTATAGAACAGTGTCTGAACCTCCAAAACATAATGCATGAGTAGCAGTACCTCTCAAATACCTGAGAGTACACTTTACTACCTCCCAATGTTCTTTACCTGGATTGTTCACATACTTGCTCACAACTCCCACTGCATGTGCAATATCTGGTCTTGTGCAAACCATCGCATACATCAAGCTACCAACAAATGATGAATAAGGGACTCTGGACATGTATTCTATCTCCTCCTGTGTCTTGGGACACATTTCCTTAGTTAATTTGAAATGGCCGACTAAAGGTGTACTAGCTGGTTTTTCATTATAC
>JZKD02S1791051.1:591529-610335 GCA_000966675.3 Picea glauca | reverse complement strand
AAAATATTTGAATTATTATTCCATGGGCATATTTGTTATGTATATTAATGGATTATGCTATTGAATGTGCTAACATTGTATATTATCACCATATGCTTTCTTTTCTCGGTTGTTGAGGACTAGTTGCAGGTATATTGCTTTGAGTCAAGTGCTCAACGGTGGACTTCATCGAACATATGGACGAGGTAGGCCTTTTATCTTGTCTTAATATCATATTTGTTTATATAGAATACTTGAGAATAGAGTTGATTTCTACAGTCATTTCTGTCTGTTGTGGTTTTCCCCTATCCATAGAGAGATTTTCCTCRTAACAAAAAAATCTACATGCTACAGAGGACAAGGAATATAAGTTTAAGAAAGTGATGAGCACCTTATCACCAATAGAAAATATGGCAGTAATAACATAAAATATAAAATTATACTCAGAGATTAACCCGATGAGGGCGGAGTAATAGGATCGCACATAGAAGTTAGAAATAATACATGAGGAAGCATACAAGGTGACATTATAACTACCAGTTGTGTAGGGCATGGTCAAGAATGCAGTACAAGAAAGTGCAGAAAAATTGAAGACTCATATTAGTACAGAGACGATCGATGGAATTACGTAGCAAGAAACAAAAGTAAGGGAAAGGATCACAACTACAAAGGAAACATTTCATAAGTTCATGGAGACCTAGAAGAAACCCTAAAGTGGATCGGGACAAGCCACATGTGAGTTTTGGGGGATTGTTGGAGTAGGTCATTTTGGAAACATTTTGAGAATTGCACAGGAGAAAATTGCATGACAAGTCGACAAAGGAGCAATGCCTGCAGAGGAAAGGAAGACAATTAACACATTTTCAGGAGTTGACGTGCACAGAAAACAATTTTTTTTTATAAATATTTAGACCTTTTGGTCCATTTTGTAATGAGATAATCCCTATTATAAAAGTATAAATATGTATGGGTTTTTGGGTAGAAAGCGATGAAGTGTTAGATGAGTAAAGGAGCGAAGTGTGCACTATATGAGCAAATGGCTAGGGAATTTTGGGTATAATTGATGTATCTTATTTGAGCATAGTGAACACCTATTGAAAGGATTAAACATGAATGAATAATATAAGAAGCCAATCGTTCTGGACGTATCCCAGTTTGGGGTGAACCATGTTAAATTCTTGTGTTCTGATGTGTTTTTTGTCATGATCTGTTGGTTTAATCTATTTATTGTGCATATGTAATATATTCTTATGGGTTAATATGAATATGTATTTGATGGTTTCATGCACATGTTGAATGATTAAGTAAGATGAATCTTTCATATGTTATTACATTTTTNCATATTTGTTATGTATATTAATGGATTATGCTATTGAATGTGCTAACATTGTATATTATCACCATATGCTTTCTTTTCTCGGTTGTTGAGGACTAGTTGCAGGTATATTGCTTTGGGTCAAGTGCTCAACGGTGGACTTCATCAAACATATGGACGAGGTAGGCCTTTTATATTGTCTTAATATCATATTTGTTTATATAGAATACTTGAGAATAGAGTTGATTTCTACAGTCATTTCTTTCTGTTGTGGTTTTCCCCTATCCATAGAGAGATTTTCCTCGTAACAAAAAAATCTACATGCTACAGAGGACAAGGAATATAAGTTTAAGAAAGTGATGAGCACCTTATCACCAATAGAAAATATGGCAGTAATAACATAAAATATAAAATTATACTCAGAGATTAACCCAATGAGGGCAGAGTAATAGGATCGCACATAGAAGATAGAAATAATACATGAGGAAGCATACAAGGTGACATTATAACTAGCAGTTGTGCAGGGCATGGTCAAGAATGCAGTACAAGAAAGTGCAGAAAAATTGAAGACTCATATTAGTACAGAGATAATCGAGGGAATTACATAGCAAGAAACAAAAGTAAGGGAAAGGATCACAACTACAAAGGAAACATTTCATAAGTTCATGGAGACCTAGAAGAAACCCTAAAGTGGATCAGGACGAGCCACATGTGAGTTTTGGGGGATTGTTGGAGTAGGTCATTTTGGAAACATTTTGAGAATTGCACAGGAGAAAACTGCATGACAAGTCGACAAAGGAGCAATGCCTGCAGAGGAAAGGAAGACAATTAACACATTTTCAAGAGTTGACGTGCACATAAAACAATTTTTTTTTATAAATATTTAGACCTTTTGGTCCATTTTGTAATGGGATAATCCCTAATATAAAAGTATAAATATGTATGGGTTTTTTGGTAGAAAGCGATGAAGTGTTAGATGAGTAAAGGAGAGAAGTGTGCACTATATGAGCAAATGGCTAGGGAATTTTGGGTATAATTGATGTATCTTATTTGAGCATAGTGAACATCTATTGAAAGGATTAAACATGAATGAATAATATAAGAAGCCAATCGTTGTGGATGTATCCCAGTTTGGGGTGAACCATGTTAAATTCTTGTGTTCTGATGTGTTTTCTGTCATGATCTATTGGTTTAATCTATTTATTGTGCATATGTAATATATTTTTATGGGTTAATATGAATATGTATTTGATGGTTTCATGCACATGTTGAATGATTAAGTAAGATGAATCTTTCATATGTTATTACATTTTTATGATTTCACGCACAAGATATATTGCATTTTGAATGAATGTTAAGTCATAATGAATGATAGAATGATCTCCATTCCCTTCATGACTCCAGAAGCATGGTTCCTGCAATCCCCATAGGTAAATCGGGTGAGACTTTGCCTGCTTGCGGGTGACGCTAAAAGGGCTGATATATTTAGGGTTTTGTTGGTGATTTAATGTTGAACCTCGGGTCTAACCACTAGGAATCAACACATGACGAGTATAAGTAACTTGTAGCCTATAGAAGAGGCTTCGAGACAAATGAGGAAAAGAGAAAGTTCAATACCCCATCCCTTAAAAAGGTACTTAGGGGGTTGGGTTTGTTACAAAATAAGATCAAGGTAGTTCTGAGCATCAATTTTCTAAAGGGGACCATGTGTTTCTTCATATGCAACCTCATAAGCAAACTTTACTCAAAGATAAACATTGTCAGAAAATTTCTCCCAAATTTAATGGTCATTATACAATTCTCAAGCGAGTGGGGATTGTGTCCTACCAGTTATCTCTAATCGATCATTATAATATTCATCTTGTTTTTCATGTCTCATTCTTAAAGAAAGTGATTGGAACTAAGTGAAAAACTCAAACCAATCTCCCTGATTTGGATGAAGAAGGCTCCATTTGGTTCGAGCCACAAGCAGTCTTGGACCAACGAGAGCGTCGTCTCTATTATTGCACCATCAAGGAAGTGTTGGTTTAGTTGAAATATACAAATCCAAAATATGCCACAAGGGATTCAACCACCATTCAACAACAATTTCCTCTTCTCAAGCCTTGAGTACACAATTTTTCTTCAAGGGGGAGGGCATGTTAGGGACCTAACCTCCCTAACCCCTCACGTAGGTAGAATAATATATTTTCCATGTAATAAAGGTCGAAATTAGTTAATAAGGCCTATTTAATAAATGTGAACAAGTCAATGTAAGAAGACATAATATAAACTTCCTCTTCTAGAAATATCTTCCTCTAGAATGTTCTTTAGAAGATAGAATTAGTAAAAATAAGAGTAGGAGCATGAGAGATAATTTTCTTGAGAATTATTGTAATGGAGCATTGCTCTGTTGGAGGTTTCCCCTTCGAATAGGAAAGTGAGCATCACTTTCTATCAATAAAGGTATCATTTTGGTTTTGGTTCTCTACATTTTGTTGTTCTGCTGGTATTTTCTACAATATTTTTGTTTTCTGCTTAATATAATAGATATGGTACCTAACAACCTTTTTCCTAATGATCATCATGGTTAGTGTTATTCCTTTGTGTTGGGGGGATATTGGATTAGGTAATTTTAGACAAGTTTTGGGAATTGCGCAGGAGAAAACCGCACAACAAGTTGACCAAGGAACAACGCGTACAAAGGAAAGGAAGAGGCTTATCACATTTGCAGGAGTCGACATGTGCAGAAGACATAAATTAGTTAGAAATAGTTAGACCTTTTGGTCCATTCTATAATGGGATAATCCCTAATATCAATGTATAAATATGTATGGGTTTTGGGGTAGAAAGCAATGAAGTGTCGGATGAGGAAAGGAGCTAAGTGTGCAATGTATGAGTGAACAAGAAGGGAATTTTGGGTATAACTGATGTATCTTATTTGATCATAGTTCACACCTATTGAAAGGATTAAACATGAATCAATAATATAAGAAACCATTCGTTGTGGATGTAGCCCAGTTTGGGGTGAACCACGTTAAATTCTTGTGTTCCAATGTGTTTGGTGTCAAGATGTGTTGGTTTAATCTRTTCATTGCACAAATGTAATAGATTCTTATGGGTTAATATGAATATGTATTTGATGGTTTCGTGCACATGTTGAATGATTAAGTAAGATGAATATGTCATATGTTATTACATTGTTATGATTTCACACACAAGGTATATTGCATTTTGAATGAATGTCAAGTCAGAATGAATGTTAGAACAATTTCCATTCCCTTCATGACTATATAAGTTTGGTTCCTATAGTCCCCATAGGTACCTCGGGTGATACTTCACCTGCTTGTGGGTGACATTGAAAGGGATCATATCTTTAGGGTTTTTGGTGATTTAATGTTGAATCTCAGGTTTTCCCCCTTAGCATCAACACTTGACGAGAAAAAGTCACTTGTAGCCTATAGAAGAGGCTTTGAGACGATTGAGGAAAAGTGAAAATTTAATATCCCATCCCTTAAAAAGGTACTTAGGGGGTTGGGTTTGTTACACAAGAATATCAAGGTCATTCCGAGCATGGATTTTCTGAAGAGGATCAAGTGTTTCTTCATCTGTAACTTCATAAGTAGACTTCACTCAAAGATTAACATTGTTAGAAACTTGCTCCCAAATTTTATGGTCCTTATACAATTCTCAAGTGAGTGGGGCTTGTAGCCTACCAGTTATATATGCCCGGTTTCTAATCTCCATAATTTTTTTCATGTCTCATGCTTAAAGAAAGTGATTGGAAATAAGTGAAAAACTCAAACGAATCTCCTTGAGTTGGATAAAGAAGGTTCCATTTGGTTGTAGCCACAAGCAGTCTTGGAACAACAAGAGCGTCATCTCTGTTACCCATGATTTTGGTCATCATGATGATGTATTGATGATGGTGTACTCAGGCTCTTCATAAGAACTTTCTCTTGAGAAAAGTTAATTTCATCTCTTCCCAGAAAACTCATTTTTGAAGAAGGTTCACAGGCTACTAGTACATTTGGGTGCGAGAATGACCCATTCTCCCAGGCTGCCTTAAGCCAGGGTGCAAACTTCTCGCACTGTGTTGAATAGCTAGGGTGCGAACTCTTCCTAAAGCAAGGAAAAAGATGAATTCTTGATGCTTCTAGAAGGGAATCATCTAGAAGGATGGGTTGGCATTCGAATGGTTATCTTAGTACTGGATTTCCTGATATTTTTGGATCATTCTTATCCAAATAACTAATTCATTCTCTCCTATATATTGAGGGAATTCTCATGGAAAAGGTTAAGCAAGATTCATTGGAAAATTGGTGAAAGAATTGTGTGAAGGAATTAACATTAAACAACATCTTGGAGACTCTAGCAAGTCTATCAATAGGATTTGATCTTCTTCGTGAAAGGATTGAGCAAGTGTGTGTGTCAGAGCCAAGGGCCATCGAAAGGAAGTTTGTGACATCAAGGCTCAGGTTGTAATCTTTACTTTCCATTAATATGATACAGTGGCATGTCCCTTTCCCATAAAGCTATTTCCACTTTATTGTGTAATTCCTTGGTCATACACATAGGTTAACTATTGAATATATTGTGCTATCCTCACTTTGGTTGGTTTGTGTTGTCTTTGTCTTGGCTGCACAAGAGCACTGGAGCGAAGCGGGAGAAAGAAAGACCATAGGAAGACATAATAAGGTATGTTATTTGTTCTTGCCTCCTAATTAATTCAATGGTCAAAACCTAGGGAAAGAGTCATGTCTTGTCTTGCTTTGTTCTATATCCAGGTGGATCTAGGGAGATCAGTTAGTGTTTGCACCTACTGATTAGTTCGATAACAAAATTGGCGACTCCACTGGGGATCAATCCCATTTTCTTTGTGGCCATTTTCTCTGGTTTTACTTTTCTCCTTTCCTATCAATCTCTGAGTCTTCAGGATATCCTGATAGACCCTCTCGGTCCAAAGGCCTTTTCAAATTTTGCATCATTTTCCAAAATTTTGACTATGTTCAAACATTCTCGCACTACACTTCACTGCAGCCTGTGAGAATTAGTAGGGTTCGCATTCTGCCTGTAGAGTTCAGTGCGAGGTTCTCGCACCCTGCTCAAGGGCCACCTGCGAGAATGCCTAATTCTCGCACTGTGTAGTACTACCAGCCTGCGAACTCCTATTTTCCAAAATTTGGATTTGAGTTTTTTCATTTTTAACTGCCCAGATTAGTCTAGATGCCTCATAAGAGTTTCTTGGACCATTGATTGATGTTTTTCTTCTCTTCATTTGCGTGCATGAACAATCTTAGGATTTCAAGGCTCTTCTTGTCACTTTTGTCATGGATTTCGTTTCTTGACTTTTCTTGGCAACACCATACTCTCTGATTTCGAAATCTGAGAGTGTTTGATTAGTTAAGGACTGGTGATCGGTTGAAAGTTGAGTTTTCTTGGTCTTTATCATTTTCTTTGTTTGAAAGATCATTTTTCTTATGTGATTGAAAAGACTATATTGGTTTTCTCTTTATTTTTGTTTCCATTGAAAGATTGGATTGGGTTTTTATCATTGCTTGTTCTTTGGTTTTTTGATTTTTTGTACTCTCATTGGCATAGTGAGGGTCCTTTTTGAAAAGTGAACAAAAGTTTTTCTTTCAAAAAATATTTTTCGTCTTCAAAAACATTGAAAATCAAATTGTTGAAATTATTGAAAACAACACAATAGAGAATTGTCATATCATACATGATTTGTTGCATTTTCATTTTAAAGGAAATTTTGCATTGTAGTTCAAGGTTGATCTGAAAAACTTTATCTCTCTCCCATACATAGGATTCATTGAACGAAAAGTGATACATTTCATTCTCATCCTTACATTGTTGGGTCAGAGTCATACAACATAAGTTTCACCTCCGTTTCCTTTGAGTAAACAACAGCTCTTAATAACACTGCGTAATCATAAAATTTATCTAGTAACTCTTTTGTAGGGCTCTATTACACCAACATTTAGCTAGGCTAGTGCTTTGGAGTAGGAAGAGAGATACACTCTCCAAAAGCTCAAAACACACAATAGCATCGTGTGTTAGGGAGTGTCAAATTCCATTTGCAACATCCTGTCCTGGGAAGCCCTTCTAACACAAGGGTCAAACACGAGGTCGCATTGATATTGGCAGAGTTACTCACCCTGCTTTGTTGATATCAGTGTAGATATTGCACCTATTACAGGGATCACTCGGAGGTATACCCACAATGATGAGTGGAAGCCTTTTGAGTTGATTTCGGGCTAGATACCCTACCCTTGCATGTGGATCGAACTATCGACTATCCCGCTAGGCTTTATTGTTGTTGGTGGTGACTTTAGTGGCCTATATTTCTAGGTTCTTACCCGAGGTGACTATGGAGGGGAAAGTCTTCACGGTACCTCGAATCGACGTTGACCAAAATCACTCGGGATCCTTGGAGGGTATACCCACGATTATGTGTGGGAGCTTGCACCAGGGTGTAAGTCTGTTAAGCAGGTCGTCAGCGTAATTTTTTCACCCTAGCCCCGCCCCTTCTCGTCTTGTTGTTGCGATGTTGGATTTCATCACCAACTAGTGGCTTCGGAATTAGAAGGTCTTGTCTGCTTGGTGTTGCTTCCTAGATTTTGTTTACTAGCATGTGTTGTTTGTTTCTCGAAGTTGACCACAGGATTTTCTTCGCGAAGTTTGTCACTCGTTTACAATAGCTCCTCCACGTCGTTCATGTAGAATGTAGGGTTTATCTCCAGAGAATCTAGAAGGTTCTCAACCCTTTCCTACAAGTACACCTGAGGGATCTCCTCGGCAAGGTGAAGTCACAGTCATCACCAAACCACAAGTGGAACGAATTGACTCTCTAGAATGTTTTCAAATTACTAATACTCGAGAGGAGTTTCGACATCAACCTGATTCTGCGCGACCATTTATGCGACTGAATTCTTCTAGAGAATTAGTTGTTACATCTTCTGGATCACAAGTTGGACCCTTTCCCGGTATAGAAGGCCAAGATATTTTTTGTTCTACAGGTGTTTTCCGACGAGACATTTTTGGTCCAGGTTCATCTGTGATTTCTGAAATTAATCCCCCTATGATTTCCGAAATCTCTAGTCCAGAGACAGTACCACTGACTATCTCTTATCACTTTACCATCCCTTCTGAAATGGCCCATCTTACAGATACTATGAGTGTTCCAATCAGGTTTACTGCGGTTAGTCTTTCTCCTATCAACACACCGTGAACGCCCAAAGTCACTCCGACACTACCACCTGGATACCGTGCGTTGAATGCTTCCATTCCTACTCTTGCGTAAACTCCATCTGGCTCTTCTAGTGGTCCTTCTTCTTCTGGGCACTTTCTTCGTGGTTTTGTTCCAACACTCCCTCAATTTCCTTTTGGAGGACCTTCTTCGTCTTCTACTGGCAATCCTAATCCTAGTGGTGCTATTCCGTCATTCACTCCATCTTATCAGTTTCTGATTAGTGGCCAGTCTCATCAAGGGGGTATGACACAACCCCCTCTCAGTGGGAAAATTCATTTTGGAACACAAAACCCAATGGGAACACCACCTTCGATGGGAGGACCAACCCCCCCTTATGGGAAAAACATACCTCCATCCTTGGCCCAGTATTGGAATCAATTGATACAAAATCCTTCTCAATCGACTGGGGGGAAACAGTTTCCCGCTGCATCAGTAACACCCCCTAGCATGGGCCAACCTTATCCCAGTTCGTTCAATCCCATTTGGGGGGAGAATGATCAAACTCAAGCCCCTGTTCCAAGGTATAATCCGATGAGCTACTATCTTGTCCAACCACCACTGAATATGCCTGGATCTTCACATTATATGCAGACTGCTTATGGTCCTACTGGTTTGTCGACAGGGCTTCCTCCTCAAAGCCACCAGTACCTGCAGGTGAATCGACAGTTACCCTTTCTCGCCACTTTGGATCTTCCAGATTTGTCACAGATTTTAAATGATCATATTCGTCACTCTCCCCAATGGCCTGTTATCCCAGCCAAGCTTCCATCAGACATTCCTAAATTCGACGACAAAGTGGGAGAGGACCCAAACAATCACGTTATGACTTTTCACCTTTGGTGCTCATCCAACTTGTTGATGGATGACTCTATTTGTTTACATATTTTTCAATGAACCCTTACCGGTTCTGCTGCGAAGTGGTATATCGAATTGCCACGAGGTTTCTTCTCTGATTTTAACACCCTAGCTATGGCTTTCCTTACACATTACCAGTTATCGATCCGTTATGATATGGGGACCGAGATTTTGACTTCCTTCGAACAGACTAAAGGCACTCATATATCTGATCACATCCATGAGTGGCACAAGAGACAACGTCTCATTAAGCTTGAGCTCCCCGATCAATTACTGGCAGAATGGTTTACAAAATCATTTGTGAACGAAATCGGTAAGGACATTGCCATGGGTGGCGTAGTCACGAAAGAGAAGGCTATAAGTCATGCTCATTATCTTGACCTCGTTTATTCACAAACAAGAACCCTTTACGATTTACTACCTGACTTACCTCGTCCTAATACTTCCAGCACTTCAACTACTACAGCTACCTCACATGCAGCTGATGGTGTGATTGGTACTGCCCAAGCCCAATCACATTCCATTTCAAGTAGAAACCCTAAATCTGCTTCGTCTGATGTTCAAAATGCTCTGTCTCCTGCCACTCCCACCAGCAAAACATCTGAGGTAAACATAGTTCAATCTACCCCAGCTGGTAAAAACAAATCTAAAAAGGGGAGAGGCAAGAATAAGGAGGGCAAAAATAATTCTCAAGTAGAGCAAACCAAAACTACCCTTGTTGATGATCGGGATAAGCGCAAACCATGATACCCTTGCCTTATCTGTGGTGATGATCACTACATGAAGGATTGTCCATGACATGCCGAGGTCACTAAGTTCCTTCAGGGAGCTCCAAAACAACCTGCACCGACATTCTTGTCCCAACCCTTCCCGTCTCAATAACAGGCACAGTTGGTCATTCATGACCAACCATCCTCTTCAAATACATCCTATGTTTTGATGTGTACTGGTGATTCCAAAAATAACAATGTTGCACTCACTACTCAAGCCAAAGATTATTCTCCCTCTAAGGAGAAGGTTGATGATTTACCCCCATCTTTGGTACAACCCTCTCCAGCGACTCCACCTACCAACGATCCTCTTCATCTTGAACGACTGAGCCTCGACACAGTTCTGCGACCCCCCCCAAAGGGTGTCATTCGGAAATCGACTTTCAATCCTCATGCTCATGTGGCCTAGAACTACATCATTGTTGAAGATTTGGCCCAAGCACCTTCTGCAATGTCCGCCCTTGAAGTCCTTCAAACTTGTCCCGCACAATGGAAGGAACTGTTGAAAGCTATCGGTGGAATTGACCCAACGGACACAAATTTAATAGTCTTTGACTTGGAAGATCACATTCCAAGGTTACCTCCTCAACTCGTGTTCCAGATACAAGTTGATGTTTCTGACAAGAACATTTGTCGAACTGTTATTGATGATGGTGCCTCGACATGTGTGATGTCTCTTGATTGTTGGAAAGCCATTGGATCTCCTTCTTTGAATGAATCCTAGAACACACTTAAAGCCTTCAGTGGCTCTGGTTTTAAGCCGTACGGTGTTCTTCCTTCGTTTCCCATCACGTTAGAAGGAAAAATGATCCAAGTCGAAGTGGAAGTCTTTGACGCTCCCATTGATTATAATCTTTTTCTTGGTCGTAGCTGGATCGATTCCATGCGCGCCATTGTGTTGACACTTTTCCGTGTAGTACGTTTCCCTCATCAAGGAAAGGTTGTTACCGTCGACCAACTTGCCTTCTTCAATTCTGATACTCGTACTGGCAATGTGTCGTTTATTGCTAAACCCCCACGGGTTATGAGAATGTCGGTGTAGGCCTTCTAAATAACTCCTCGTTAATGGTTTCTTTCCCCATTCCACCGCCCGATGCTCCACGCTCATCTATTGCTTCTATCAACATGATCTCTACTTTGCCTCATGAACTTCCTGCGTTTGACGACCCTTGGATAGTCCCTGACCCTAGATATCATCTTCGTTTCGACGATGAAATGTCGTTAAGTCCAGTTGAATCTTCCTATCAGGCCATTCAATCGGTAACACCTTCTACCCCCTCTCTTGATGAGTTGTCTCCCATTCCTTCTCGTGTTATTTTTCCCACTGATGAGATGATCATGTCCGTCATGGAGGACACCCCTTGGGACGATGGGCATCATCATTCCATCCTCTTTATAGAGCAACATACTCTTGAGAACTACCAACGGATTTTGAAGGTTGATGCGATCCTTAATCTCCCTCCTCCTTCTACACTTCGCCAGTTGCAAAGTTTGCAGGGAAAAGCAAACTTTCTTCATCATTTTATCCCAAATTATAGTGAGATCACACATGGATTTACACGGCTATTCAAGAAGGATTCTGAGTTCGTCTGGGATACCATTGCCAATGATTCTTTTGAATATTTGAAGTTGTCCCTAACGTGAGCTCCGCTTCTCTTTCTCCTCGATTACAGTCGCGATTATTTCCTTTACCTTGCTGCCTCAGATTACACCATTGGCATGGTTCTCGTCCAAGAGGATGCTGCTCATGACGAACATGTTATTTACTACTTGAGTCGAATTCTCATGCCAACTGAGATCAAGTATCAACATGTCGAAAAAATGGCCTTGGCTGTTGTTCAAGCCGTCCAATGCTTCCGACACTATATCCTCTCACGCAAGCCTACGGTGATTTCCCATTGCAACCCTATGCAACACATTCTGACACGTCAATTGCTAGGGGGAAAATACTCCAAATGGATTGTGATACTCTAGGAGTTTGACTTGGAATTCAAACGTGCCAAGTCTAAGAAGTCCTTAGTCTTTGCTGAGTTGATATGTGATTTTCCCCATTCTGCAATGGAAAATGTAGCAGCAAATTCATTACCCGATGAATCTCTTTTCCTTATTAGCACTGATGATTTTTGGTATGGGAATATCATTATATATCTCCAAACCCAGATTTTCCAGCCAACTTTGTCTAGTACTGAATGACGTCGAGTACACTATCAAGCTCGCCAATACATTATCCTCGGGGATACTCTTTATTGTCGAGGGATTGACTCTGTTTTTCAGCGTTGTCTAACGTTTGATGAAGCCAAGAAAGCTCTGAATGACTGCCATTCTAGAGCATGTGGTGGTCATATTTCTGGGTATGCTACTGCCTAGAAGATATTACACGCAGGGTATTTTTGGCCTTCTTTGTTTAACGACTGCATTATTGTCGTTTAGAAATGCCATGTCCGCCAGACCTATAATCAGAAAATTTGGTCACATCCTGCTCCTCTTCACACTGTGGTCTTAGTTGGTCCCTTTGTGAAATGGGGCATCGATTTCATGACATGTCACCCTCACTCGGCCGGGGGGCATGGTTACATTATTGTAGTCGTTGATTACTTTATGAAATGGGCCGAGGCGATGCCGACATTTGACAACACTGGAAAGATAGCAACATTATTTCTTTTTAATCACATCATAGCTCGTTTTGGTGTTCCCCAAGCTATCATAACCGATCACAGTAGCCACTTTAGGAATTTTATGATGTCCAAACTTACTGAAAAGTTGGGTCTTTGACATGATAACTCAACACCCTATTATCCACAAGCCAATGGCCAAGTTGAAGTGATCAACAAAGTTCTCATAACTATGCTTCGACGAATGATAGGGATTCATAAAACAAGTTGGAACACAATGTTGTTTTCGGCATTGTGGGCGTACCGGACATCCGTCAAGTACGCTACTGGGTTTACACCTTTTCGGTTAGTCTATGGTATGGAAGTCATTCTCCCTATCGAATGTAAGATACCTTCTTTAAAACTACCCGTTGAACTCCTACCCAACACTCCTACTGAAGAAGAACGTCTTTTGTATCTTATGTGATTAGATGAAACTCGACGTGATGCCACCCTAGTCATAGAATCTCAGAAAAAATATGTCAAGGCCCAATACGACAAGCATGTCAAGCCTCGTGTTTTCTCCGAAGGTGATCTTGTTCTTCTTTATGAACAAGATCGAGATATGTTAGGAGCTGGGGAATTTGAACCCATGTGGCGAGGTCCTTATATTGTTCAACGAGTTTTGGAAAAAGGAGCTTATGAGTTGGTAGATTACGATGGTATCCCTTTGAGTGAACCCAGGAATGGGTTGTACTTGAAGAAGTACTATGCATAAAATCATCTGTGCACAAGTACCTGTATTTGTATTGTATCATACTTCTTGTGCGTTACTATAGTTTTCTTTTTGTCGTTATCTGGTCTCTACCCTTATGTGACGTTGTGTTTGATTTCTAGATGTCAGAGTCTTCGCTACCCTATATTGACTTCACTGACGGTGCTAGCTGTAGTACTCAGAACCTTTCTTCCGCTGCATGGGCAATTTACGCCCCTAAAAATGAACTTGTCTTCTTACGAGGTATGTGCCTCGGCCGTGCGACCAACAACATTGCAGAGTATAACATCATTATTGAATTATTGGCTAATGCTATCTCGCTTGGAATTCATCATTTGGTTGTGCGACTTGATTTGCATCTTGTAGTACTACAGTTAAGTAATATCTATGCTATTCGAAGTCCTACTTTGTTATGGGTGTATTTGCGAATTCGCCTCTTGGAACGTTATTTTGATCACATTGAATATCAACATATTCCTAGATGTCTAAATACACTAACATATGCATTGGCTAATTATGTATTGGACAGACATTTGAATTATTTATAAATCAATCACATCAATATTAACACAATATAAGGTAAACCAGTAGAAGCCGTCTGTATATATAACAATCAAAAGAGTTTTTTTACAAAAAGTTTTGTCCGAAGAACAAAATGTCAAAATCTGAAGCTCATAGCTTCTACAAGGTGACAACATGGATGACGTTCACGGTAACACACGACTTCTTGAGCAACCCTACGGAGCAGTTGACTCATGGATGTTGATACTCCTACAGTATGACACTGATCGCGTCGTGGAACCTCTTCCAGAGTCATGTCTAGAATATCTGCAGTTAAGCCCTCCATTTTGTTCCACCACTTGATAATCCTCAGCATATTGTGGCGTTGCCACTACCTCTCCTCACCGTTGAATGGGAGAAGTACCAGGAGGTCGATAAGGTCCAACATCTGTGTTATCAACAAACGATTTTGTATTAGTTTTTGGATGAAAATATAAAACAAAAACATTTGAATATGATAAAAATTCAAAAACATTTAAAAAGAGAAAATGTGTGTACTTCTTACCAAGGTCCCCCCACTAAGAATCCTTTGGAAGTACTAAGTCTGGATCTCCTCGGAAATCCAACTCGACATAATCATAGTCATCAACCATCAACAGCTGTGGTTGAATCCAGTCAAAGAAAGTATCGCCATACTTGATGATCGATCCTGCTACGTGCCGGGCCATGAGTCGATACCATCTCAGCATCCTTGGATCCTTGGGAGACGGTATATTCCACTCAACCTGCAACCTCAGTAATGGGACCCTCTCAAGGAAGAAGGACACCAACAAAGATCTGTACCCGAATTGATTCAGGTCACCTCATCTGCATTTAGTCAACTTCTTTTTTATACTGCGAAGCACAACATCTTCCCAGTTGAACACTCGAGGCTTAGTACACTCAATAGCATACTAGAAGTAACTCTGTAATGCCATGTGAGGAGAAGAAATCCTATCCATCTGAGATATGGTGAATAGGATAGTACGGAGGGTCAAATATCGTACCCCCCAAATAGCTACTTTTCTTTTCTTTCTCTCAGCCTCAGGAATGCAGTGTAAACGACAATACTCACTCATTTGTAGCCCACCACCTCTGCTACCAGTCAGGCTCACATAGTACCCCCGCCATGACAATCCAGTCAAAAAGTAAATGTCCTCAATATCTAAGGACAATGTGTGGACCCCCACATGAAATACCTGCTGATCAGGGTCCCACATACGCACCAGGTACTCTAACAACTTGACTTGGGCCCTCATGCCCGGGATACGAAAGTACTTCAGGAGTCCACAATCTCTCAAAGCAACAATAGTAGGTGGATGATTTTCGACCATTGCATTGTCTTCTTCGTGCTCCCTTTCACGCCATTCAAGCACCATTTTGATGGCCAATTATCTGCATAAGAGACACAATAAGAAGATTAACAACTTTTTTCATGAATTCATTCTCTTTCATTGGCTAAATTTTTTATTTTTTTTTGAGCTTTGTGGTTCTCGCAGGTGCCCTGTGTGCATAGTTCAAGAACCTCGCAGGCTTCCTTAAGGTCACTTGCGAGAATGCCCCATTCTCGCAGGTCCCATGTAGCCTGCCTGTGAGAATGGAAGTGCGCAAGTAGGGCTTGGAAAATCAAATGAAAAATGACATTTTAACGAATGAAATTGCAAAATTAAACCATGAAAATGTTAAGGACAAAGAGCCTACCTCACTGTCGCTAATGGCTCACTGAACGGACGCTCGTAACTCCCGCAATCTGACGCCGAACTTTGAGGGTAAAAGAGGGGTTTTTGAGCTCAAATAGTGGAAAGGTAAAAATGATGTGGTAAAAAGAGTATTTACTCCTTTTTATTTACTTTTACTATGTCATTTGGTTTTTTTATGATTATATATCTATTAAACCCTAATCCCTAATGTCATTTTGAGTGTAACTTTTGCAGGCGTAACAACTTTGATGGTCAAATACAGGGATGTGGACATGTTTTTCTTTGACATCATGTGTTTTTGATTGTTTTTTATGGTTTTTGTATAAAACCTCGAGCGTGGAATTTGTCCGTTCTTGCACTCGTAAATACATGAGAATGCGATTGAGCATACTTTTATCACTTTTTCGAGCTCAACAAGGTTACACAAAAAAGGAACCCCCCTGGAGTCCTCTTTAAGCTCTTTTCAGACTCTCTAAACATGAAAAGATAGCCGAGCAACATTGCTATTTTCACGCTCGATAAAGTATCTGAAGTAAGCGTTTGGTGAGCGATAATTTATCTTATTTTCGGTCTCATCCAGACTATTTTACGAAAAAGGAACTGAGAGAGTTCTCTTTTAAGTGTTTTTCCAAACTCTATAATCATGAAAAACCTTAGATTTTTCTATCTTTGGACTCCTTAAAAAAAAATTGACAAACCCGTAATGGGACCGAACCACTCCTTCTTAGTGTTCATTAAACATACTCTGAGGGACTCGTCCAATGGATGAGATTACATCAACAAGCATATGTTATCCTCCTCAAGCTTGCGTAAAAATAAAGAGGTACTCGCCAGAAATGGTGGGGGGAATTATGGGAAAGGGATATGTTTTCATCTTCGTATTGATTGGCAGTACGTGTCGCTCTTGAACATGACACCCCCTATTCATTACATTTGAAGCCGGTTTGGGAAATCCATTTGTCTCTCATTCGATTTGCTACAAGGTCATTCCCTGTGTCATCTTTGAATCAATCATGCCAAATCATTGGTTGTGTCATTCATATGTTCAAGAGAAGTCCATCTGAAACCTATATTGAGTTGGCCATCTGCAGTTATCCACTCTCTCTATGTCGGCCTTCCCTGTGTCCAGTCCAATTCACATCATACTCTGTTTCACCTTCAAAATCTATTACTCATTTCATGTCATTGATGGGGGATACATCAAGGCCCTCCTGTGATGAGTTTTGTTCCGTCAACTTCAGCTCATTATCCGGAATCAAGACTTAGAAATTATTTGGTACCTTGGAGCTTGCATGTCTCAATGACAGGTTTCCTCACTTTAGAAAGTGGGTTCACATCATTGATCCCTGATCGAAAGATTCCATCGGATGTTCGACTTCAAATAATTTATTCTCACTTGATGGATTGTACTAGGGTACCTTGGGAGTCATTGACATCAATGGTGATTTCCCTCTCACTTGTTAACGGTTTCATCAATGACCGGTAATCAAGTGGTTTTTTCCATGTTTGACTTCGACACATGTAATCACATGGTTAGATTCATACTTTGGGCGACGAGATTGAAGACCCTGGATATCATCTCTTTGGTCCAGATTGCGATGGGTTATGTATAATTTGTGACACATAGATCCACTATGTATGTCTCGTGGCTATAATTTGAAATTTCTCGCATAGATCCACAGTGTATTCCTGGTGGCTATGCTATATTTTGATGGCATGGATCCACAGTGTATTATTGGTGGCCATGACCCATGTCTATAATGTCATCAATCTGTGATCTGAGTATGGGAATGCCTACCTCAGAATTAATATATATGATATTCTGCAGATGCTTGTTTGTTCACAGGTTTCCGATTAGGTGTTCTCCTGGTTTCTGACACACACATGCAGCTTACAAAGTCTTTTGGCTATCACTGGTTCCAACCTCATACTTTGGGGGGCATTCTGTTACCCATGATTTTGGTCGTCATGATGATGTATTGATGATGGTGTACTCAATCTCTTCATAAGAACTTTCTCCTTAGAAAAGTTACTTTCATCTCTTCCCAGAAAACTCATTTTTGAAGAAGGTTCGCAAGCTGCTAGTACATTTGGGTGCGAGAATGGCCCATTATCGTAGGTTTCCTTAAGCCAGGGTGTGAACTTATCACACTTTGTTGAATAACTAGAGTGTGAACTCTTCCTAAAGAAAGGAAAAAGATGAATTCTTGATGCTTCTAGAAGGGAATCTTCTAGAAGGATGGGTTGGCATTCGAATGGTTATCCTAGTATTGGATTTCCTGATATTTTGGGATCATTATTATCCAAGTAAATAATTCATTATCTCCTATATATTGAGTGAATTCTCATGGAAAAGGTTAAGTAAGATTAATTGGAGAATTGGTGAAAGAATTGTGTGAAGGACTTAGCATTGAACAACAGCTTGGAGACTCTAGCAAGTCTATAAAGAGGATTTGATCTTCTTCATGCAAGGATTGAGAAAGTGTGTGTGTTGGAGCCAAGGGCCATCGAAAGGAAGTTTGTGAAATCAAGGCTCAGGTTGTAATCTTTACTTTCCATTAATATGATACAGTGGCATGTCCCTTTCCCATAAAGATATTTCCACTTTATTGTGTAATTCCTTGATCATACACATAGGTTAACTGTTGAATATATTGTGTTATCTTCACTTTGGTTGGTTTGTGTTGTCTTGGTCTTGGCTGCACGAGAGCACTGGAGTGAAGCGGGAGCAACAAATACCATAGAAAGCGATAATAAGGTATGTTATTTGTTCTTGCCTCCTAATTAATTCAATGGTCAAAACCTAGGGAAAGAGTCATGCCCTGTCTTTTTTTGTTCTAGATCCAGGTGGATCTAGGGAGATCAGTTAGTGTCTGCACCTACCGATTAGTCCGATAACAATCTCCATTAGCACACAATCAAGGAATTTTGGTTCAGTGGAAAGATACAACTCCAGAAGATGCCACATGGGATTCAACCACCATTCAATAACAATTTTCTCTTCTCAAGCCTTGAGGACAAGGTTGTTCTTCAATGGGAGG
>JZKD02S1791051.1:548356-564549 GCA_000966675.3 Picea glauca | reverse complement strand
TCAACACTACCTTTCATCCACCTTCCTTTGTAAATGACATTTCCATCATTTTGTAGTTGGTGGTGATAGGCCCCAATGTGCTGAGCCACTGAACCCCTAGGATGATGTTGGTGTCCGGAAGGTCCATGACATAGACATACTATATCATCTTGTTCCTACCCAAGGTAAGCTTCATGCTCGGAATATATCTGTCATAGGGCATAGTGCTTCCTCCTACAACCTCCACTTTGAATCCTTCAAATTCTACTATGGGTATGTGCCTCCTCTTCAATAATGTTGCATCAATGAAGTTTTGGGAAGCTCCTCCATCAATCAAGACCGAAACTCTTTGACCCTACAAGACCCCCTCATTCGGAAGGTGTTATACTTGGGTACCCCACTGATAGATGCCAAGGTGGCCATACTATCATGTCCTATAATCTGTTCCTCCTCTACTCCCTCAGTGGTTTTTGCCTCCATGTTTTGTATCTGGCCAATCTCATCTTCCTCTTCATTGTCTGAAGTGACCTCAATGTAGTGCACCTGACCATGTCCCATGCACTTGTCTGATGGGTTCCATGGTTCCTTGCATGTGAAGCAGAGTTGCTTCCTCCTCAATTCTCTCCTAGTGTTGTCATCTATTCTGCCACGGCCTCTATCAAAACCCTTAGGGTCACATCCTTCCTGGTTTATTGGAGGCCTTTGATCTCTTCCACCATTTTTTAGAGGTGGTCTGGGTATGAATTTAGGTTTAGCGGCTAGACCCAAATCCCTCATCTTCCAAATGGCCTCTTGTAGGCTAGTAGACTTGAAGGCCTTTACCCAACCCTTCAAAGGTTTTATCAACCCTTCTGTGAAAAGAATCATGAGCCTAGTCGGGGACATATCTTGCACCATCACTGCCAACCTCTGAAATTCATCAATGTATTCTTCAACCATACCTGTTTTCTTGAGTTGGGTGAGCTCCCGAAAATGTAACTCAGGATCTCCTTGATCAAATCTATCAATGAGCCTCTGAGTGAATTATGTATAGGACATAATATGATTGTGGTCGAGTGTGGTGATTCCATGATACCACCATTCATGAGCCTTGCCATCCAAGTACATAGTGGAAAACTTGATGGCCTCCATCTCCCTCATGGGGTTGAGCTGTAAGTAGGTATCCATCTTTTGTACCCAATACTGTGCTGTCATATTGGCTGTACCATCAAAGTATGGAATTTCTATCTTCCCCGCTCTCCTTTCAAACTCAAAACTGCCCCTGTGGTTAGTCCTAGGTTGATTTCTAAACCTGAGTTGGCAATACTGATCTAGGGACATCTGTCTTTGGACCCTCATATCCAAACTGTAGTACTCCTTGGTACTCCTTGCCAGTTGTTCCACAAAGTCTTCAACCTGTTCTTGTTTCCCTTGCTCATATATGAATGTGGGCATGTAAGGTTTAGGGTTATCTTTGCTACCTGATTGTCTACCAAGATGTTCATCTATGAACATAGGCATGTATCACCTCTGATTAACTCTACTACCCATCTGACCCTGGGCTATGTCTCCTTCCATACTTCCTTCGGATCTGGGGGATTTCTCCATATTATATCTAATCTCCTCATGAGCTCCACCAGATCCACCAGCCTCCTTATTCTCATACATATCATGGTTCTTCCCTTGATGGGTCACTTGCATCAGAAGTTCATTTACCTTGGATTGATTCTTGTTCACTATCTGCAGGTTCTTTTCAACCCTCTTCAAAGTTTCAGAGAGTTCAGCCTGTCCCCTTCTGTTGGTTTCATGGTACTCACCCAAGTGTTGGACCAATGTGCTTTCCATGCGGTTGACGGATTGTTGGAACTTATCAAACTCAGCTGTTATGAAAGCCAAGCCTAAAGGCTCATGGTCATCCCCTGACCCTTCCATTTCGGCCTCTGTTTCACTGCTCGGTTTCTTCCTTCGACCCATAAAAATACCATTGTACCTCTGCATGTGTCGATCCCTCCCTAGGTTTGGAGGATCGAAGCTCTGATACCACTATAATGATCCCAAGCCAATTTTTTCGCTTGGAATCACTAGCTACTACTGGTTTGCAGGTGTTTATGGAGTTATCTAGTTATTAATTGCATTCATACAAGATTCATCCAACACATGAAGATCATGATACATTCAAGATATAGAAACACAAGCATAAATCTGACCTTTATTATAGAAGCATGAATCAGATACAATAGAATGAGAAGATCTGGAATAATCCTAAAATGGCTCTAATGCAAACAAGTATGAGTTGCTACAAAATGCTCCCGCTGATGCAGACAAGCCTCCCAAAGTCTGATTAAGAAATGAGGATCAATACACGCAAATCTGGATGCCAATCCTTCCAGCTGAAGGATGCCACGCTCCACTAGATGGCTGAAACCCTCAACAATTCGGCCCTTCTTCCAAAAGTGTTGAATCACCCCAAGAAATATGCCAACTGATAGATCAGACAACTGTAAGGACAACCCAGGTCTCCAAATGTCCAAATCCACTCTCAATCCATGTAGATCAAAACTCCTCCACTGAATGGTGCACCCTACTGGATGACTAAAACCCTAAGTAATCCGGATCTGATGGGATAGGCCTCCAAATTTCCTAAAAATCCCCAGGAATGTAGATCGGGCTATGAAAACCCTGTAGGAGAAGTTTCAAACTCAGATTCCAAATGAATCTCTCTAGATCTAAGATTTACTAAATCAGAAGACACCCCCTTTGTCTCCAAGACATCCCAACCTGTAAAAAAATATTTGATGGTGATAACCCTCCAGAAAAACCTTCAAACTGATGGTCGTGCCCCTGCAAACAAAACCCAAGTGTCGGAATGGCCACAGGCCCTCTGGATAAGCTAGATTGAATCTCCCTCTAGATGATGGAGTGCCCTTGCTGGAATCACAAGAACAGTATGACTTGCTGTCTTCTAAAGAGCTAGATGGAGACGTGTTGAGAATAGAATGGTGTGGAGGAGTCTTTCATCCCCGAGACCAAGCTGCGGAACAAGGTGAGTGGATATTTCACCACTGAGTTGCTCACAAGGGTTTGTACAAAAAAAAACCCAAACTAAATGCTCAAGAGCAATAGAAAACAATAGGCCAAATCCAGAATGAATAATAGGTGCGCCCCAGCCTCTTACTTATACTTTTCCTTCTAATTCTCTATTGAGTTAGGTTAACTCCCAGGGTTAACTTCTATTCTTCTATTGAGTTATCTTTTACTCCTTTTATCTTTTTTCTTTCTCAAGTCAACTTAAAAATATAACTTTAGTCTAGTTGACCTTCCCCCTCAGTGTGAGACTATGACCTAGTGGGGGTGCCTAGACCACTAATTCTCCTCATAACCTCTCTAAGAGGTGGGGGACATTACATCCTCCTACATATGGTTGTTGTTGGACATGATAAGCAGGATTCGGTGATGGCTGAGGAAACATTTGCACAACCCGGTGGGTTTTGAGCATTATAAGTCAGGTGATTTTCTTGCCCATAAGGAGGATAAACATGTTTCCCTTAAGGAGAGTAAGAATCATATCCCAGAGGCGGATACACATTAGGGGGAGGATAAGCATTATACCCTTGGGGAGGATAAGGTTGTTTTCCTTGAGGACTCTAGGTGGTGTTTGGGACGCCCAGATAAGGTTGTCCATAAGACGGTCCGGAAGGAACATGATTTAATACTCCTCGTTGTGGGTTATGATATGAGTGCCCCCCAAAGTGGGGTTGGGTAAATGTGCCTCCCAAAGATACTCCCCAGGATTGTGAAGGGTTTCCAACAAACGAAGGTTGCCCCCCTGCCAGCGGTGGATTAACGGTCGGGGTATGACTGACAAAGTGAGGTTTCCCTCCAAGAGGAACATGAAAAGGGGGTTGTCCCCTGGGAGGGGTAGGCCTACCATAGAATGGTGGTCCTCTAGGAGGGATAGGTCCACTAGATGGTGGTTTCCCTCCAGTTAGTTTTATTTGGCTAGCAAGGGTCTCCATTCTCTGGTGCAAATATGTCCCAGCAAGATCGTGCGGAACATGTGGAGTTGTAGAGTGAAAGTTTGTAAGAGTGGGGGTAGGGATCGAAGTGCCTTGCGAATGAGTAGAGGTGATGAGTAAAACATTAGGATGGACTTGTGCTGATGTAACAGTAGGGTTAATGAACTAATCAATGGGGTGATTCATATTTGAACGAATGGTCATGTTTCACCAGGAGGGTCATGAGGATGAAAGGGTTGTCGAATAGATTCAAAATACTCATAAAGATCGTGTCCTGATGAATTCCTCCATACAGAATGAGTAGGTGTGGGATTTGTATCTACTGCAGTGGTAGGATGAACATGAGTCCTATACTCATCACCAAAGGTTGGTTCTGTGGATCCCATATATGTTTCGGTAAAATCTCTCTCAGGTAACTGTGGGACCTCTTTGTCTATGACATTCCCCAGGGAGTCTAAACGAAGAAAAAGTGGTTCGAGAGGGGTTACCAACACAGAGGTAGTGTGAGGAGTGGGATTCTCAACTGTAACCAAAGCGTCTTCTTGATTGTCTAACGGAGGAGTAACAACACTCCCAGTGTCAGATTGATTTTCTACCTCTCCACGGTAGTTGTCTTCTGGAGGGTTAGGAGGTAATGGTTGGTATCCTTAAGGAGGTAGCCCTTGCATCCTACGTGATCGACAAAGACCTTTCTCATATACAAGCTCAATTTTGGAGAATAACAATACACACCGAAAATATGGGGCCAACTAACGAAAATAAACAACATACGCTAATAAAATCTAGGAATCAAAACCAAGCAAACAAAACTTCTCTTGATGATCGTACTAGTTAGTGATAAAATCCAACATCACGTGATCAAGTCAAGGAGGGACTAGGATATGGTGGAACAGTTACAATGCCAACCTACTTAACGGAATTTCACCTTGGTGTAAGCTTCCACGTAGTAATTGTGGATTTACCCTCCAAGGAGCCCGAGTGAGTTTGACCAATGTATGTTCCAGGTATAATGAGACTTCCCTTCACCTTCACCTCATGTAAGTACCTAAATATTATGGCAACCAAGGACACCAACTCGTAGTCATCTCCTGGGCGGGTACAGTCGATAGTCCAATCCAAACATATGGGTAGAATAACAAGTTCGAAATCAACTCGATAGGCTCCCACACATAATCGTGGGTATACCCTCAAGTGACCCCCAATATATGATCTGACCACTACAAAAAGTTGAACCAATGAGGGATAATCTCTGTAATTCCCCCGAATGTGACCTTGTGCATAACCCCTGTGTGAAAGGGGGATCTCGGAAAGCCTATACGACAATTGGATTTGACTCTCCCTATCTCAGAATGTCAATGTTTGTTTTGAAAAACTTTGGAGATTTGTACTCATAGCCTAATACAAAGTGCTAATCCTAGTCTAAAGTTGGTGGAAGATCCTAAAAACAAAATGGTCTAGATACTTTTTAATTAGTGATAATTTTACATCTGTTCTTTTCTCAAGGGTGTATGAAAGAGAAACTGATTGTATGATGACTCAATTCCCAAAAATGCATAAGAAATGATAAGAAGTCCTTTATTTCAATGAATGCCTATTTAAGGGAAAGAGAAAGAGTTGTTTTCACTATCAAACACTAATATGCAACATACTCATACAATTGTTTCTCAATCAAATCCAATGAAATGCTAAAAAGTTTCAGAAATGCCTTCTAATATCCAAACCAATCACTAAAATATGTCCTTTTTCTTATATGTGAATGATGATCAGATGTAGAACTTCTAATGTCAATCAAACTTTCAGATTAAACAATCAGAAGAAAACCTCACACAAGCAAAAATACACTCTCGTCGTGAATAAACAAGAAAGACAAAGATAACCAAATTGCAAACAAGAACCAAAAACCTCAAACAAAAGAGGAATGCTAGAAAACTGACCTCAAATATCAAAAGGAAAAGTTCACAGACCTTTGGATTTCCTCACAAAAGCTTCCACTCAATCAGATAAATGAGGAGAAAACAACAAGTGAACTCTAGGTCAACAAAGACAAAGAGTGATCTCAAGGAAAGGAAAGAAAATGTAAAATTCCCAAACAAAAGAGGATGAATTCTCAGAAATAATGTGTTGAAGGCCAATGACAAAGATGAACTGAGAGTATGAGACTCTGAGCAAGTGCAAAAAACAAAAATTGAACCCGGAAATTGAAAATCTAGAGGATTCTTCACAGAAAAGGGGGCAGCACTCTGGTGTAAGGGGCACCAAATAATTTCAACACTCTGTCTAAGACCACTAGGGAGTGTTAATGCTCTGATATAAAGGGCAGGGAAGCGCTTTTCTTCAAAAGTTCAGAAAAATGCCTAGAAACTCAAAAAATCAAGAAATTTCAGTAAATCAGGGTGATCATGATGAAATAAAGAGGCAATCAAACAAATCTAAGAATCAAATATAGTATGGAGAAGGTCAAATGAGTGGGAAAAGGGCCAAAACAAAATCTAGAAATGGAAACACAAATCATAGTTCCTCCCCAGTGGAGTTGTCAATTTTTGTTATAGGTGAATCCTCCTGCGGACAAGCGGATTCCCTCTTGGTCTCTTGACTTCTAAGGCCAAGACAAAAAAGTGATTAACATGGGCATTGACATCCTTTTCAATCTAATCAATCTAATATAAAAAGGAGAAGAAGGAAGATATGTACCTTATTAACGACGTTTTTCCTTGCAAAGTCCAGGCTGAGCTTCGATCCTAAGCTCCTTGATAGATCCTGTAGAACAAAGAAAGATACAATGGACTTCCTACTCTACTAAGATTAGCTCAAATATAGATCCATATATTTCAAACAAATTCATGTGGAATGAACATAAATTTGAAAGAAACAGTTCAAGCATTGATTATTAATGAGAACAAGTAAAAGTACTTACAATCCTTTGATGAAGGTGCAACAGTTTCTTCTAGCTCTCCTTGTCCAACCCCTTACTTAGGTAATCTACATTGATTGCTTTGATGACATCTCCTCTGTTAATACCACTTATAGGATCATAAGTTTGGTATCAATCTCTAGTATCCACCTCCCTTTCACCATGAGGAGGCCTCCTTATATAACCTTGGAGAGGCCCAACCACTTGATAGATCTTTGGGATAAGTTGAGGATTATTCTTCTTTAGTTGAGGATCTTCCCTAAGATCATGCTTTGAACTTCTATTTGAATCCAACCACCTTCAAAAATTGAGGGGATTCTTCCCTGATTTGGCTCAACAAACCAAAAACTCGTGCAGAAAGAGCAACGCTCCCCGAAAAGGGTGCACAGAGCACTCAAACACTCCCCCAAAGAGGCCCAAGGAGCGCTAGAACTACCTGACAGTGGGTAGGGGAGCCCTCCTCTCCAAAATCGATATTTGAGTGGCTTTTCCAATGGAAAAGGCTTGTACTTCATGTCAACTGATTTCTCTTCTTCAAAACTACTCTTTAAGGTGTCTTAAGTGTACTTATGATGAAGTTAGAGGCACGACATATGCAAGATGACAGTATGATGTTTGTGACACTTGCAACACTTGTGTTCAATATGAGAAACTTGTGGACAATATGTGACACTTACAACACTTGTAATGATGACACTTGTAACACTATCAAAGTGATTAATTTTGATGTGTAACAGATTGCCCCCCAAAGTGCAAAGTCAGAAGACGATGATGACTAAAGTATTTTGTAGACTTTTTCGAGCAAGGGTATGGACGCAGAGAAACTGGAAAAAGCTTCACACAACCATCAAACAAATATTATGATATGTTTCAAAACCAAGGTAGGAATACCTATGCTTGAGTGATAAATACTTTTTAGGTATGGCCGCCATAAAATACATTGCGGATCCATAATTATATTGATAAAAGGTATAGCCACTGAATATACAATATGGATCTATACTCCTATGACCTGAACTGATCGTAGCCATGAAGGATACACAGTCGATCTATGAGATGACAAGACATAGCCATGACCAATACAAAGTGGATCTATGTAACAATATATGTGTCATAGTTCAAAAGAACTCCTTCGCAACCTGGGAAAAGTATACATAAGAGTGAAAAATCAACCCATGATCTTCTTACCGATCCTGATGTAGTATGAATCTAACCATGTGAATATATGTCCTGATGTCGAACATGGTATAAACCACTTGATTATTGGTCAATGAGGTAAACCGTTAACAAGCATGAGGGAGATCACCATTGATGTCAATTATTCCCAAGGTACTCTAGTACATTTTGACGAATGTGAATAGATGAGATGAATTCTAACATCCGTGGAATCATCTGATCATAGGTCAATGATGTAAACCCATTATCGGATGTGAGGAGGCCTACCATTGAGGCATGCAGGTCCCAAGGTAATAACTGGTTTCTAAGTCTAGTTCTCAGATAATGTGTTAAAATCAACAGGAATAGACTCTTCGAAGGAGGACCTTGATGTATCCCCCATCAACAACATGAAACAGACATAGAGATGTAATTGGTAGATCAAATAAACATGGACTGACACGAGTATTTAAACAAGATATTTGTGATGGATGAATCTCGAGGCAGATACTTCCCTTGAACACTGAGGCACATCAACAGAAATGTGACATGGACCAAAACCTAATAATGTAGTGGATGCTGTGACTTTTGTCAAGTGACCCAAAGGAGTAAAAGAAACTCAAAGGATTGGCTCAATGCAGAGGTTCAACGGATTAAAATGTGTGCAAAGGAAAAGTGTCGTGTTCAAGGGCGACCTTAAGAGTTACTAGTAGTGTTCTCAAAAACTTCTTGACTTGCTTCTTTCGAAGTTTCCCCCATCCAGATAGACGAGTACCTCTTTTTAATTTAACAAGATCGAGGAGGGTAACACATGCTCGATATGACTCACCTTTGGTAAGTCCCTCTTACTTTTTTTAACGAACTGGAAGAAGTAAGGGTTCAGTCCCATATGGGCCCTTCAATGTATGATTGTTTAATGAGTCCAGAGAAGGTAAAATTGGTGGTTTTTCATATTTAGAGAGTCTGAAAAAGAACTTAAATACGACTCTAGTGTTGTCCTTTTTCATAATATTAGTCTCGTGAGGTCGAAAAAGAGATAAATTATCACTTGAAAGACGCCCTTTCAAACCTTTTAATGAGTGGGAAAGGAAGAAATATCACTTGGCAATCTTTTCATGTTTAGAGAGTCTAAAAAGATCTTAAAGACGACTGCAATGGGTTCCTTTTTCGTATATCCTTGTGAGTCTGAAAAAGTGATAAAATTCTACTCGGTTACATTCTCATGCTTTTTTGAGCACGATAAAGAACAAAGACTAAGCTCGGTATGCCCCCAGCTTGAAATCTAGTGGCTTAACTCCAGAATGATCATCAAGGGCTGGAGACATGCCCTCCAAGCTTCAATTCAATCACCGACTTTGAGGTTGTCACCAATTTATCTACTATATGGAGAAAAAGGATAAGAGTGGATGAAAAGAAGGTTCAAGAGAGGTGATTGTTTCATTTTTTAACGAGCTTGACACAAGAAAAGAACTATGCTCAGGGATGTGGGTTCAATCCCCAATTTTGTTTTTTCATTTTTTAAATGAGCTTGCTACAGAGAGGAAAACTATGCTCGTGTCCTCTGTTTCATTTTTTAGCGAGCTTGCCATAGAGAAGAGAAACTATGCTTGTAGACTCTCTGTGATCATGGCTTCCAAGAGAAGAATTCTCTGGAAGGACACCATGTCAAGGGACAAAACTAGGTCATGGATTCTAAGAGATCTTCACTGGATGGAAGAAAATCAATATGGAAGGAACACATGTTGAGGGCCGCGATAGGGGTAAGGAGATTAGGCTCCAATAGCCCTACCGAAGAGATCACTATGTCAACTACCGAATCCAAATCATCGGAAGTTGAAGTCATGGGAGATAATACAAATCAACATCATGAGGGAAGATAGAGTGTATATCTCCCCAAATTTCTTCATGATGGGGAAGAAAAGAAGGTCGATGATGGTCATCATCCTGAGGTATCTTGTCAATTCTCAACATTTCCCTAATAGATTCATCAAAAGGAAAAAATGGGGAAATGTAGTCGATCGTAGATGACAAGGAGTTGAATTGTGATGCGATCGAGTAACTTTCGGGTGCCAATAGATGTTGTTCATCCAAAGAGGGAGAAGCGGATTGGACATAAATGTATGATGTTTCGGCTGGACTAAGTGGCATGGTGTCACCTAGTGCATCGAATTCCAAAGGACTAGGTACAATCCAAGGGTCAGGTGATTGCAAAGATTGATAAGTTGTGGTCAAAATCATATCAACGGTGGAAATATGATGTGTATTCGGTGGAAGTGATGTAGGGAAGGTACCCATAAAGCTAGAATATTTCAACAAGCCAAAACAAACGCTTTCATATGTGATCTTGTGATCTCCCAAGAATGGAATATTGTTGGTAGTGGGAGCGCGAGAATTGGGTGTACAAAAATCTAATTGATCGAAAGTGACAATTTTTCCCCAATGAGGGAATTGTACACATTGAAACACCAATGAGGCAATGACAGTCATAGCATAAAATCAACTTCTTCCAAGTAATAAGTTGTAATTGAGGGGAGCATTGACCACCTCGACATCAACAGTGATAGTTGTTCCGCCCAACTAGATGGGCAAGGACTCTAAAATCCCATGGGGATGAAAACATCGCCCATCAAATGCATGTAACATCATAGGGGATTTTTTAAGTGCAGGTGATTTTAAATTTTTCCAACATTCTAAAGACATGACACAAGTTGAGGCTCCCTCATCCATAATAGTTCAGTGGATTTGTTGATTGTGAACAACAACATAAAATTGGAAAGCAAGTTGGTGGGAGAGTCGAGATGTATAATTATCTAGTTTAAACATGATATGTTTGGATGACTTAGGATCAGCAATGGCAATAGTAGACAAGAACGTTCTACGTTGATTGGGGTAGTGTTGTAGAACTTCTAATGCAGACATAGCCCACAGTGCTTGAGCCAAATCTTCAACAATGTTGTAGTTCTGGGCAGCACGTGAACTAGGATTAAAGGTAGATTTATGTATAGTGCTCTTAGGAGGGCGTAATATAGAGTTGAACGTAGGTTTCTCAATCTAAAGTGGTCCATATGGAGGATTAACTGATGGAGGACTAACGGAAGACGATCATGGATCCAATAAAGTATCAGTACCATTAGTGACTTTTCCTTTGTCAGGTTTAACCGATGTGTCGTATGTATTAGAGTGAGTAGTCAAATTAATCCCATTAAACATATAAATATGTGCACTTGTCGAGGCCTCATCATGAGGATGGCTAGAACTGCCCCTAGGAGAGGGGGATTGGGCAACCATGGATTGTTGCTGTGGAAAAGGTTGAGTAAGCACAACGGGTTTTGAATTTCCCTAGAAAAGTTTGGAATGCATCATTAATATCTAGAAAAACATTCATTCTAAAATCTTCAAGGATTTCGTTAGAAGTGTTCCACAATTTATTATATGTCCTTGTTACCCCTTTCTAAATTCTTCAGATATCTTCCAACAAAGACTTCCATGTATTAAACAAAACCCAGCCTTCATTTTTTGTCTAGTGGTGTATAATGGCAGGGTGTTTGGTGGATCCTTGTATACACTCTGTCAATCAATAATCCTATTGAAGGAATCATTAATCTTTTTATATTTGTCTCTGATCTCCTCAATTTGATCCTGTAGCCAGATCTAGTCATCCCTATTCCTCTTAATGTCATTCAGGAAAAAAAAAAAAAACTTTGTTTCGATTTTAATTCCTCATTAATGGTTGTGGATTTTGAAATTATGATGTCTAAGGAAATAGTTCCTTATTTTCATCCGTTAATATCTCTCTCTATATTTTTCTTTTCTTTTTATAAACCCTGGACCTTGTGTTCTATTTGTTTAATAAATTTTCTAGCTTCTTTATGTTCTACTTGTATATTCATCAATTCTTGTGTATGATTATTCTTCATTTTTTGATTTCTTTAGAGTGTGTTAGAAAATATCCTTATAGGGGGGATGTTTTCCTTAGTTTTTTCCTGTAGGTGACAAAATGTGAGAAAAAGGGGCTAAAAACCCACAAATGGCGTTTATCCTAAGTCCATCGGGGACGATGTGATGGTTTTGCGCGATGTGTTATGGTGCACGTAGATATGAGAGATCGATTTGGGTGCACTCATATCTACAACACTCAACCTAAGTCGGACCCCCCTGAGCATTCTTCTTTTAACGAGGGGGGGGGGTCCGAGTAAGTAGTTTCCCTATGTGGGCCCCCCACTAACGTGGAACCCTCTCATGAACTCAGACCCCCCCTGACCTTTCTCTCTTACCACTCCCCCCCTCCGAGTAGACTACTTACCTCTCACCTTTACTGCCTCCCACTTTCCCGACACCTGTCTCCCACTCAGTCTCCCTCCTCTGTCTTTAACATATCTCTTTCCCGCTCCCCCTTATCACGTCATGACATATTTCCTCCACCTCCCCTCCATGCCATCTATGTCATGCCGTCGTATCCCCCCTCAACCAATCACACACCACTGTAGCCTCCCCTTTGCCTCCACGTCCTCTCCCTGCACCATGTCACCCCACACCTTACACATCAGCACCCATACAAACCCAGTTTCTTGCCGGCCGCGCCCATCGCCTCAACCTTCTCAGCTCCATCCATGTCCGCCAGTCGAGTCCCTCTGTAGAGGTCCAATGAAGTAGCATATGGGCAAGGAGAGGCCACCACGTCTCCTAGGTACCAAGTTTGACTTGGACCATCCTGATCTCGATGAAGTGGTTATGGAGCAGGGGAGGTGGTTGGAGCATCGTCTCCCCCATGAATGAAAATTCAGAATGCTTTGACTATGGAGGTAGACTGTCAACAGGAAGTCTGAGACCATGTGCATGAAGAGACTACGTGCACAATCTGACAAAGCAGAGATTAGAGGGACTGGTAGAGCTTAGATCATGTCTGACAGAGGAAGGTGTTTGTAGAAGAGACTGTAGGTGTAGTATGATTGAGACAACACAATGCCATGGAAGCTTGAGCACGCCTCTACTGACGATGGAAAATTATTTTTAGTATATATGTGTAGTTTTGAGTATTATTCAAGGTCGATGGTAGAGAAAAGCTTCTGAATTGTAAAGTTTTAATGAACTCTCTGGTTATCTGGTTATGTATATGCATTTGAGACTTCTTGTTTAATGACAGTCAACCTTCTTACTCCCTCTTGTTTCCCTTTGATGCTAAAAGATTTTATGATTCACTAATTCACTTGAATCATTGTGACTACATCATGATGAAAGTTTGATTATACTGTTGTTATAATTCCTTTTAGTTCTTTGAATTTTGAATTCGAGAATTTCTTGCATTTAAATTGTTCCTCCTTGGGTTGTTGAAAGACCCAATGTTCTCGGTAGACCTATACATTTTCTCACCAAATTCTTCCTCCTACTCACCCTTACTACAACTTATTGTCTGAAGTTAAACTAAGACCTCACCTGCTCATACATATCAGTCCAGTTTTCTGAGTTAAGACGATATTTTTCAGAGATTATGCTCATTTGACCCCTTTTTATAACCAACTTGTGACATAAAAATCTAATGGGTATCGGGCTTGCCTTTCCCACAATATGAATGGTGAATTCCAGTGCTAACATTTCTGGCAGCGCTGGCGAGGACGAATTGAAGATTTTCCTTGGGATTGAATGACAAAGCTCTTGATTCTGAAGGTGCATCAAACATTAGAACCATTGAATATTGTAATTATGCACCTAATGACTCCACTGTCTCAACTCCACTGTTTTAGTGTGGCTTCCTCTAGCTACACCTGGTAGCCCTCGGGAGAACACAATGATCAGATCTGGTCTTTGATGGTGAACAAAGACCAGACACACTCACTTTGCACATCATTCACCTGGCGACTCCATGTTTGAAGGATCGATTGGTGACTCCACTAGTTTGAAATGGACAAAATATTGGCTCAGAGGTTTGCTTTATGTGATTTTTCAAAGATGGTTGGTTCCCCTAACCCATTACCCAATAGAGAGGAATGGGAATGAATCCTTCCCAAGTTTCAAGGAAAGGAGGGGGGGGTACCAGCTGAACACTTGCTCATTTTTCATGATTTTATTCATCAACTTCATATCCTGCATGAAGATGTTCAGATCAAGGTTTTTAGATATTCATTGAAAGGAGATTCTCTTGATTGGTGTCGATCTCTTCCCATTGTAAGCATCGACTCTTTGCATAGTTTTCATGGCGCTTTCAATTTGTTTTGTAAATAATATTTTCCAGCCGAGTGTCTTTATGAAAACTATTGTGATGAGTTTTCCTTGTTTCATGAAGATTTTTCTAGCCATGAAAACCATATTTGTGATGAAGTTTTTACTGTGGAGGAAAGCATTTTCTATGAAGGTCTAGAGGTGTTGTATTATATTAATTATGATGGTTGTAGCACATAAACATCTGGCATCATTTTAGATGTATCTATTCTTTTAGATGTTCAAGAAGACCAACATGTCTATTTTGAAAATTCTGATGTCTATGAGCAAATGTTTTCCGCAGTAGATATTTCTCCTCGATATGGGACTGAGGCTGATTTTGTTTGTTTTTCTTATGAGGAAAATATGGAGGATATCTCTGTCCCTAGATCATATGTTTTGAGCATCCCTATTTGCAAGGAAGAATTTGTTGCAGATATTGACCAAGAGCAACCCATTTTGATGAATATCCTAGCAAAGATGATGAAGAGAAGAACTTTCCCATGGGTCCTGTTTATGATGATTATGACTCTGAACCTTAGGAGAGCCATGAAGAAGAAAAGGAGAAATAGAAGGGGTAGTTTATCTCTTGTCCAGAACCTATCAGTGAGCAACCATCACCTAGGATCAATCAGCCTGCATCAACTTCTCATCCACCTGTTCTTACCAGAGATACTCAACCCTATGTAAGCAACTATGTAGCAGAGAGGGCTGCCTATTATATTTTTTTTGGAGTTTGCCTCTTGTACTATGAGCCTGTGGAGGAATACATGGAATTGTATTTCCTTCATGTTTTGAAGCCTCCAGATCTAATCCCACCATTTCCATTTGGAGGAAAGCTCAAGGATGTAATCATTATGTTGGCATGATTGCACCATCTATTTTTCATTACTGACAAAGTAAAAAATCTTCCAGGCAGGAAGCTACTCGAATGGCTATGGTGGAAATTTGCTTTCACCTAGCACCATGTAAAAATCAATTAGTTTAGGACTGTACATAAATAAGCTCCTATTGGAGCCCTTGTGTGTTTATTTCTCGTTTTTATTTATCAACATGTATTCCCACAACAGGGTGTTCTGAGCTTGACTCCATACCCCAATGCAGAAGGCATATGGAAATACAAAGGAGATCTTAGAGCCTCATATAGAGGAATCTATCCCCCATGGAGCCTAATGTTATCACATATTGTTGTAAGGGGGATGTTTTCCTTAGTTTTGTCCTTTAGGTGACAAAATGCGAGAAAAAAGGACTAAAAACCCACAAATGGCATTTATCCTAAGTTCGTCGAGGACAATGTGATGGTTTGGCATGATGTGTTATGGGGCGCACAGATATGAGAGGTCGATCTGGGTGCGCTCAGATCTATGACACTGTTGACGGGCGAAATTGACCGTCCGTCAACTGGAAGAGCGAGTCCGGTCCGGGGTTGTCTAAATAATCCAAGCCATTTGGTGTAACTCGTTCTGACGAGTTTAATGGATCCGTTAGCCAATCTAAGAATCCTAAAAGAAATGAATAAAAGATTTAAATAACTAACTAATTACTAAACACACTATATATATGTACATATGTTCAAATGTAACTATAGTAGTTGTATTTAAGCAGAAGATATACAAGTCTCGTTTATTTACATGATTTACAAAATGCAAGTTTTAATCGAAACTTACGAAAATCGATGTGAAAAATGATTTCTTCTAGGAAGAAGATAAAGAAAGTACATAAAAATATTTATTGTTTTTCTTTTATAAATTTAAAGAATCTTGCAAAAAAAGTTAATGAAACATGAACATGTGGATATTCAAAGCTGAATCATACATTCTAGTTTCAATGATATGTAAATGATAGAAAAATACAAAGAAGTTATCATGTCAGTGAATTAGTGAGGTGTATCCAAGCATTTGCATGAGTGGTGAACATCCAACTGCCATGTCCAAGAGAGAAATCTGCAATGAACCTTA
>JZKD02S1791051.1:532285-546034 GCA_000966675.3 Picea glauca | reverse complement strand
GGAAGGCCTGCACGTGGTTGGTGGAATTATGCCAGTAATAAAATATAAGTGTTAATTTTGTACTTAATTTATAATTATATGCATGTCTGTGATTCTTGCAATATTATCATGTATTTCGCTATAATCATGAATTACTATTAATCCCATTAAACTTGCATGTTAGCCATAAATCTGTGATTACTCTGCTTGGTTTAGTTAAATGTGTGTAATATGACTTAATTCATGTTATATATATAAGTATGAGAATGTTGTTTCCACACTGTAGCGTTTGCCTGGTTGTGGGCTTGATGACCGGGGACGTTACAGTATGGTATCAGAGCCAGGTTTACAACAATGAACCTGGATGAGATTTATAAGTGGTCATTGGTGTCACATACCCACTACGGAAATTAAAAATTTTCACCCCTTTTCTTCTTTTCTCCAAAGAATAGAATTACCCGAGTCCCTACGGGACATGATACAGTCCCTGCCATCCCTTAAAGACACTCATCTGATCGGCGGTTATGGCCATAGGCCTAACCGGTATGGCATCCTTTCGCTCTTTGTGACATGGCATTACCAGAGTGTCGAGTTTTCTTTTCGACTCTGATAAACCTTGAAAGTCAGCGATGGTTTGACTTCCTTTTCTCACTTCTCGTATCTCGCAACCTCACGAGTTGGGGCGTCGAGCCTTCTTGCTCCTACCTTGTGAACCTCCAAGATGAAAAAGTCAGCAATGGTTTGAATTCCTTTTCGCATTTCTTGCATCTCGCCACCTCGTGAGTTGGGGCGTCGAACCTTTGTGCTCCTACCTTGCAAACCTCCAAGACGCGAAAGTCAGCAATGGTTTGACTCCCTTTTCACACTTCTTGCATCTTGCCACCTCACGAGTTGGGGCTTCGAAGCTTCATGCTCCTACCTCGTGAACCTCCGAGATATGAAAGTCAGCGATGGTTTGACTTCCTTTTCGCACTTCTCACATCTCCCCACCTCGTGAGTTGGGGCGTCGAGCCTTCGTGCTCCTATCTCACAAACCTCTGAGATGCAAAAGTCAGTGATGGTTTGACTCCCTTTTCGCACTTCTCGCATCTCGCCACCTCGCAAGTTGGGGCGTCGAGCCTTCGTGTTCCTATCTCGCGAACCTCCGAGACATGAGAATTCAACAGAATGTTGACTCCTTCCCAGGCGACGCGTGTCCATCCGTCATCCACGTGGGCCCCACCTCATGGATGTGCCATGTGTTCTCATGAACCTCGGATCTCAGCACTTCGCGACTTCGTGGGTTGAGCACCCAATCCTTGCCCTCTCTTCTTGTGAAACCCCAAGATGTGAGATCTCGAACTCGGATCTCTTCCGGACTACACCAACCCTAACTGCCTTGCAACTTTGCAATATCCAACGGTTATTGGTTGTTCACCACTTCTATCTCGAAGTGTCTTTGTCGTCTGTTTCTTCTCTCTTCTGCGCACGTCTGGACGTACAATTTCGATGACCCAGATCTATTTCGTTCCAACTAATCTAACGACAGTTGTAACTCTTCCTTGAGCATGCACTTCTCTTCCTTCTCCTTGGAATATTTCTTAAGTATCAAAGGTCTCGACCTTTTCTTCTCCTCTGCGACCTTTGCAGCTATGGCTTCATGCACAAAATGGAGCTATCCCTCCCAAGCTTCTCTACTCTGAAGCCGTGAGAGATTTCATCTACCTCTGTGAATTCCTATAGGGTCTGTGCATCTGACCAGGTGTTATCCGTCCTGAGCTTCATCAACTATGTGGGACTTGGGAGCTTTGTGCTCTTTCTCCTGGGTTTGGCTCTTAAATGAGTCTTCATCACATCTATTTCTCTCCTTCATCAAGTCCAGGACTTGAGTGGGCCTTGGTCTCTACTCATGAAAACAAAGGAAAGGGGTTGAGCCATTTAATGCCCCCTCTTCTCCTTCCAATCTAACGGCCATGAGTGACCGCAGATCTTCCGAGAGGATCTCCCTATTCAACGATACTTAACCCTATGCAACCATCTCGGGATTTCAAGAGGATCGTTCCTCCTCGTGCAGGGTTACTAAGGCCTTACGCCTTCACATCCTCTTTCTAGGTTCTTGATGGATTTTTCAAGGAGGGTATCTCTATGGGGAGGTTTACCTAGGGTACTATCTGAGGTGGATAAGGGTATCTCTCTCTCGAGAACTAGACATGAAGTCTTAATTAGATCAGTATGCATATAAATAGCGATTTATGAAAACATAAGCCATGCGTAGTCTGATCAAAACACCATACAGACATTCTTGCACTGAAATCATTCACAATTTCACATCTTATAAGCATAAATGTCAGAATATATATATATATATTTCAAGATGCCAGAGACAAAACACTTATTAGAAAAACACCAGAGGTGATGCAACTGTTGAGAGGGGTGCTTGTTTCCACCCAACCGTAGGCTCAGCGACTCCCAACGGATTTACCACTAGCCACCCCCAAGATGATACCACGATACTGTGAGACTGCATCTCTATATGCCAGTGACCGAGAATGAAGGTTACTCCCCTTCTTCTCCGCTATCACTCATTCTGCATATATTTCCAGAGTTCTTCCTCCCTCGCGTTTTCCCGTGATCGTACACTCCTCCTGCCTTTTTCCTTTCCGGCGAGGTTGCGTGTGGCACGATCTCCCTCATGGTGGTCAGGTGTTAGGACCCCATGGATGGGCGGTTTTACCCTCATACCTCATTATGCATGAGGAGCCATCCACCCACCAACCTGCGAGCAATTAATTTTGGGCCAGCGAGCCGCTCTAGGTTCTCCGGGCCAGTCAAGACCACATACGGTATTGATTTTTGGTGGAAGTTAATGCCACCATTACAGGTGCATTCCACCACCTTTATCCAGCCATCGTGGTCTCTTTTTCAGCATATTCCCCTCTCAACAGTCCTGCAATATATATATTCATAATATTATTCACATTCATCGAACTTTTTCACAAGGTCTATTCACATTACACATTCACATTTTTTAGTTTGCCACACTACTTAGCTAGTATAGTTATTTTTACAGACTGGGGGAAACAAGGTGTTACAATTCCTTCCCCCTTAAAGGAACATTGTTCTCAATGTTCTATCTATCAACATGGCCTGTATGTACAGATGTAAACAAAATCAGATATGCCTGTTTCATGGAATCCTCCATTTCTTATGTAGCCTCATCTGGGCCAAAATGTTTCCACTGCACCTTGACCTGTGCAATGGTCAACATGGAAAACATATTAGAATCTTGTACATGTTTCTTTAATGATGAAACATGGAAAACATTATGTGCTTTGACTGTGGGAGGAAGTGCTAGCCGATAGGTTACAGGTCCCACTCTATATAGAACCTCAAAGGGTCCACCATAATGAGGTGCCAACTTGGCACAAGCTCCCATTTTCAGGGAAATCTTCCTGGGTCTAACTCTGAGATATACATGGTCTCCCGTTTTGAACTCTCTTGGAGTTCTCTTTTGGTCGGCATAACTTTTCTGTCGGTTTTGAGCGACCTTCAGGTTTTGTTTTATCTGAGTCACTTGTTGTTCCATTTCTTTTAACATGTCGGGTCCAAAATATATTTTGTTTATGGGATTACTCCAGCTGACTGGAGTATTACATGGCCTACCATAGAGGACCTCGAAGGGACTCATCTTTAGGGATGCTCGGTAGTCTTTGTTGTAGGAAAATTCTACCAGTGGCAAGTAGTCTTCCCATTTCTTGGGTTGATGCATTACATGCATCCTTAACATGTCTTCTAATATTTGATTCACTCTTTCTGTCTGTCCATCGGTTTGAGGGTGATAGGTAGTGCTAAACAACAATTTGGTCTCTAAACCAGTCATCAGTGACTTCCAAAAGTTAGAAGTAAATTTCGTGTCTCTGTCAGACACGATCACTTTCGACATACCATGCAGTCTGAATATCTATTTCATGAATACCTGGGTGATATTGATTGCCTTGTAGGTTGACTTGACGAGGATGAAGTGAGAAGACTTGCTCAATTTATCCACCACCACCATAATGGCATCATTTTGTTTGGTTGAAGTCGGTAATCCAGTGATGAAATCCATGGAGATGGTTTCCCATGTCCATTCAGGGATTGGTAAAGGTTGAAATAACCCTGCTGGATGTCAGTGTTCTACTTTAACCTGTTGGCACTCTATGCATTTGGCTAGGTACTCGGCTATGTCTTTCTTCAATCCAGGCCAATAAAATTGTTTCCTGGTGGCAATGACCATTTTTTGGTATCCTGGATGACCCGAGTAGGGTCTTTTATGTAGTTCATCCATAATGAACCTTTTCAAGTCGTCACATGCTAGAATATAAAATATGTTCCTGTAAGTGAGAAAACCTCCTTCGGTCATCTGATAGCCTTCATATTTTACTCCGGCGGGTTCTTGCTGTAGGTACATGGTCACGGTCTGAAAGAAGGGATCTGTTTCTTGTGCATTTCTGATTCTTTCCTTGACATTTGTCTCGCAGGTGCTCACTACTGCCAGATGAATTGTTTTCATGCTTCTTCTAAGGGCATCGACAACCCTATCTTCTTTTCCTTTAATGTGTTTTATTTCGAAATCAAATTCGCTAAGGAGGGTCATCCATCTAGCCTATCTAGCGTTGAGCTTTGGTTGATCAAATAGGTATCGCAATCCACAGTGATCTGTCATAAGTACAATTTTTCTTCCCAGGAGGTAATGCCTCGACATTTTCAAGGCATGCACTATGGCAGCCAGTTCTAGATCATGGGTCACATAGTTGACTTCATGCTCGTTCAATTTTTGGGATTCATAGCAGATCACACTTCCTTTCTGCATAAGGACTCCTATGAGCCCTTCCTTACAGGAATCTATGCACATGAGGAAGTTAGCTTCCGGGTCGGCGAATTTCAGCATGGGTGCATGGGTCAGTAGATGTTTCAGGGTTTGAAATCTTTCTTCACATGTTTGTGTCCATAGGAATTTTGCCCCCTTCTTATGGAGGGTAGCGATTGGACAACCAATCTTGGAGAATCCTTCTATAAATCTCCTGTAATATCTTGCTAATCCCATAAAGGATCTGATATCCAAAACATCCCTTGGGGTAGGCCATTGCATGATAAACCTGATTTTGTCAGGGTCCACTGCTACCCCTTCTTCGGACAAAACATGACCCAAGTAATGTATTTTCTTCTGGAAGAAGTCACATTTGTTGAATTTAGCATAGAGTTGATGCTCTCTGAGTACTTGCAGCACAAGCCTAAGATGTTCTTCATGCTCTTCTCTATTCTTAGAGTAAATTAATATATCATCAATAAAAACTAGCACAAATTTATATAGAAATTTACTGAGTACATTGTTCATCAAGCACATAAAAGTAGCAGGGGCATTGGTCAACTCAAATGGCACTACCACGAACTCATAGTGACCATACCTCATCTGGAAAGCAGTTTTATGGATGTCTTCACCCTTGATTCAGACTTGATGGTATCCCCATCTCAAGTCGATCTTTGAGAAAATAGACGCACCTCCCAATTGATCGAACATATCATCGATCCTGGGCAAGGGGTACTTGTTCTTTATGGTTACCTTATTGAGTTGTCTATAATCTATACACAGTCTAAGGGTTTCATCCTTCTTTTTCACAAACAAGACTGGCGCTCCCCATGGAGACACGCTGGGTCGAATTTAACCCTTATCCATCATTCCTTTTAATTGCAATTTGAGTTCAACTAACTCAGGTGTGCTCATCCGGTAGGGTGTCCTAGACACTGGCACTGCTCCCGGTGTGATTTCTATCGAGAATTCTATGTCTCTTCTCGGTGGTAGACCCGGTACCTCTTCCGAAAAAACATCACTATTTTCTCTCAGGGTAGGATGATCTTCAAGGCTGGGTTTGTCAACTTCTATGGTTTCCGACACCTGTACTGCATATAGGGGACATCCCTTTCGACAATACTTTCTCATTTGCAGAGCTGATATTTGTCTCACCGAGACAAGTTTTCAGATCCCTTGAAGGGTCATCCTTTTTCCTTCTTTTCTCACACATTCTAAGGTTTTGTGGTAACAATCCAATCTGGCTTTATGGGCGATTAGCCAGTCCATACCAATCAACAGATCGTACGATCTAAGGGGTAATACGTTAATGGTTTCTTGGGTGGGAAATTCACCCAACATCAATTGGTAGGCTGGTATGACTTCTGCTACCCTTCTTTTGGTGCTAGTGGCTAACTGTACCAACCATGGCTTGGTTTGTTTTTGTGGCTGTAGTTTACACTTATCAATAGCTTTAGGGGCTATATAACTCAAATTTGAACCAAGGTCAATCAAAATAGACACTAGATGGTTGGATATCATACCTTCTATCTTCACCACTGAAGCTTGATGGTCAGCTTGGTTATTATCCAAGGTTTCATAAATCTGCGACACACTCCTGGCCACATCATTAACTGTAGTAGCTTCCTGGATGTTATAAATCCTCCGACTATTATGTTTTCGGTGTGGACATTCTCTTAGGAGATGTTCTTCTCCACAACCCCAACATTTCAAAGGTTCTCTCTTTGGGTTATCAGTCTTTACTGGTACAGGTCCAGAAGTTTTACTTCCGCCCGATGAGGGAAAGTTCTGCTAGAGTACACTCCGGGCTGGAAAGTTCATTCTTGGGTTCTTCTTATAGTTCTTAAATCCTGGGGATTTAATCCCCTTTTTTTGGAACCTTGAACTATTCTTTGGTTTCCATCCTTCACGAGGTTCTGCTCGATGTCCACACTGTTCCTGACAATATGTTTCCTTTCAAATAGTGCCTTCTAGGGTCTTTGGCTCATCAAATTCAATTCTGTTTTGGTAGTCCTTGGGTAGCCCATTGATGAAGCGCTGCACCTTTGCCTTTTCTTATTTTATATAAGGCACATATCTCAACAAGTCAAGGAATTTTTTAACATATTCCTCTATAGTGAGTTTCCCCAGTTTGAGTTCATAAAATTCTTTTGTCTTCTCGTCGAAATATTTTTCCGACAAATACTTCTCTGGAAGTATTTCTCAAACTATTTCTAGGACAGATCCTCTTCGCGAACCCCTTTCACATTCTTAAGATCTTCCCACCAAATGGAAGCCTTTCCATTCAGATTGAAGGTGGCTACTCGGGCCTTCAAATTTTCTGAAAAATCATGGACTCTGAAATATTTCTTTAGTCCAAGCAGCCAGGCCTCTACTTCCTCTCTCTTCTTTATCTCACCATCCAAGGAGGGTGGCTTGGCCTTTCTAAATTCCTCAAATTTATGACCCTTGGAAGTCTTTTTCTTCTTCTGTTTTCTTCGAGAATAGGAACTAATTCTGTTGCTGGAAGAGTCTTCTGAATTGCCAGCTTCCTTCTGAGAAGAATCACTCGACACTGGTCCCTTACCTTTGGGGTGGACCTTTTTCAAGGTGCTCCTCTCAATGTGGCCACTGACATGACCATGTTTCAGAGTTTCAGGTTCATGCTACATTTGTCTTTGTAGATTGGATAAACTCTGTAGTAAAAATTCGTTAATTTATGTCTGCTTTTCTTGTTCTTTAATCATCCTTTCATTGTCGGCCTTGCAGCTTTACAACTCGACCATGAGACTCCTCATAGTCTCAGCTAGATCTGGAGGGGTCCCTATTGCCCTTCTTTCATCAGACTCTTCATCTCTATTGTGGGAGCCCTCTCCCACCTCTTGATGAGTCAACATTCTCTGCGTCTATAAATTCCTACGGTTGATTGCCTGCTTGGGTGCAAAAGACAAACACTGATTGTTAGTCAATAGTTAGATACATTTTTATAACCCACGCAAAAATTCATAATTATTTCACATGCATACACAGTCGGGTTCTTATTTTCAAAATTTGATCCTTTGAATATAAAAGGGTTTAAGATAGAGGTTTACTCCTCTTAGGAGTGTTCCGGACAGAGATTTTGTGCAACTCGTTCATGAGCCCAAGCAGGCCAAGTGCTGTAACCATGCTCTGATACCAATTTATCACATACCCACTACGGAAATTAAAAATTTTCACCCCTTTTATTCTTTTCTCCGAAGAACAGAATTCCCCGAGTCCCTACAGGACTTGATATAGTCCCTTCCATCCCTTAAACGCACTCATCTGATCAGCGGTTATGGTCACAGGCCTAACCAGTATGGCATCCTTTCGCTCTTCATGACACGGCGTTACCAGAGCATTGAGTTTTCTTTTCGACTCTGATAAACCCCGAAAGTCAGCGATGGTTTGACTTCCTTTTTTCACTTCTCGCATCTCGCAACCTCACGAGTTGGGGCATTGAGCCTTCGTGCTCCTACCTTGCGAACCTCCAAGACGCGAAAGTCAGCGATGGTTTGACTTCCTTTTCATACTTCTCGCATCTTGCCACCTCACAAGTTGGGGTGTCGAGCCTTCGTTCTCCTACCTCGCAAACCTCCGAGATGAAAAAGTTAGTGATGGTTTGACTCCCTTTTTGCACTTCTCGCATCTCACCACCTCGCGAGTTGGGGTGTCGAGCCTTCATGCTCCTACCTCGTGAACCTCTGAGATGCAAAAGTCAGCGATGGTTTGACTTCCTTTTCGCACTTCTCGCATCTCGCCACCTCACGAGTTGGGGCATCGAGCCTTCATGCTCCTATCTCGCAAACCTCCAAGACATGATAGTCAGTGATGGTTTGACTTCCTTTTCACACTTCTCGCATCGAGCCTTCGTGCTCCTATCTCGCGAACCTCCGAGATGTGAAAGTTAGTGATGGTTTGACTCCCTTTTCGCACTTCTCGCATCTCAGCACCTCGCGATTTGGGGCGTCAAGCCTTCATGCTCCTATCTCGCGAACCTCCGAGACGTGAGAAGTCAACAAAATGTTGAATACCTCCTAGGCGATGCATGTCCATCCATTGGCCATGTGGGCCCCACCTAATGGATGTGCTACATGTTCTCACGAACCTCAGCTCTAGACACTTCGTGACTTTGTGGGTTGAGCACCCAACCCTTGCACTCTCTTCTTGCGAAACCTTGAGACGCAAGATCCCGAACTCGGATCTCTTCTGGACTACACCAACCCTTACTGTCTTGCAACTCTGCAAGATCCAATGGTAATCGGTTGTTCGCCACTTCTATCTCGAAGTGTCTCTGCCATCCATTTCTTCTCTCTTCTGTGTGCATCTGGACGTACATTTTCGACGACCCAGATCTATTTCACTCCAGCTAATCTAACGGTAGTTGTAGCTCTTCCTTGAGCATGCCCTTCTCTTCCTTCTCCTTGGAAGATTTCTTAAGTATCAAAGATGTCGGCCTTTGCTTCTCCTCTGCGACCTTCATAGCTATGGCTCCGTGCACAAAAAGAAACTATCTCGAGAATGAAGGTTACTCCCCTTCTTATCCGCTATCACTCACTCTGCATATTTTTCCAGAGTTCTTCCTCCCTCACGTCTGCTCATGATTGCACACTCCTCCTGAATTTTTCCTTTTCAGTGAGGTTGCATGTAGCACGATCTCCATCATGGTGGTTAGGTGTCAGGACCCCACGGATGGGCAGTTTTACCCCCATCCCTCATTACACATGAGGAGCCATCCACCTACCAAGCTACGAGAAATTAATTTCGGGCCAGCGTGCCGCTCTTGGTTCTCCGCGTCAGTGAAGACCAAATACGGTATTGGTTTTCGGTGGAAGTTAATGCCACCATTCCAAGTTCCTTTAACCACCTTTATCCAACCATTGTGGTCTCTTTTTCATCATATTCCCCTCTCAGCAGTCTTGCAATATATATATTCATAATATTATTCACATTCATCGACTTTTTTCACAAGGTCGATTCACATTACACATTCACATTTTTGAGTTTGCCACAATACTTGGCCAGTATAGTTATTTTCATAGACTGGGGGAAACAGGGTGTTACAATTGGACCCAAAGTTCGGGTGGTAATCGTGTTTGGAAGAACCGATTTTTTGGAACTTTGAATGTTCCTGAGTGCCAAGGAGTCACTTGGTTGTGTCACAAAGCTCAAGAGGTGTAGCGGTTTTATAGAACCTGTAGCCAGTGTGGTATATGGCCATAGGGATAGAGAGAGATCTCAACACATGAAGGGTTGGAGGCGTTGGATCTGATTGGGAGGAAAGGAGATCCCTTACGACTGTTAGATCCAGAGAAGGTGCCAGAAGGATATCCAAGAAGCCTTTCAGGAGTTCGACTGTCGGGGAAAAGAGGGGAGCACTGAGACACAGAAACCCGAAAACCCAAGAAGATATACATTGTAGATCTGGGAGGAGGGATCGACTGTTAGATCTTGTGGAGTCGCTCTCGAGTTAGTAGCGAGAACCTTTCAGATTTTTCAAAGGCGAGATATGGGATGTGAGGAGAGGTGAACACCTCTGAAACTTGAAACCCCAAAATCCCAAAGAAACCTTCACCGTATATCGTAGGAGAGGAGCTTGATCATTGGATCAAGTAGATGAATAGACCATAATTTAGGAATTTTGACAAACATAAGCTCAAAATGTGTGGATGCATGAACTCCCGATGCCCGAAACTCCGAAATGAAAAGTGAAAGTGGTGGGACCCTATGACGTTGCCGGAAGTGATGTGGACCTTCTTAAGGACACCATGTGTCACTACCTTGGTTGGCGACAGTTCTGCTATGGGCCCAGGGGGAGAGAGGTCAGAATTTTGGGACTCGGGAGTTGGAGAGGGAAGGGAGTGCAAGAACCTCCGGGACCAAAGCCCCAAAACCCGAAACCCAAAAGCCCCGAAATCTCGAAACCTGAAGTTTCATTTGGAGAGTCTTGTAGCACCTAGAATTTTAGCATTTGATCACGATCCATGGACGCATGGGTTGGGGACTAAGAAAATAGGGGCTATCGCCTAGAAATTCAGAGCCAAACAGAGCTCAGAAAATTCGTGGAATCAAAACATTTTCTTATTTGCATTGGTTTATGAATGTTATAGTTTTATTAAGGGTTTAAGTCCTGACAAACTTTGGTTCACTGCATGATGTGTGTGCAGAGTTCAACGAGTTTTAGGATAGCCATGAATTGATACCGAGTATAGAAATGGAAGAGGTGTGGATTTCCTCCAATTCAGAGAATGAAAGAGAAGGGATGCCAACTTGGGAGTTGAAGGATCGAACTCCAATGGGCATGGAAGAGAATTGGATAAGGAAGGCCATATGATGAAAATCATTGAAAGATTGTAGAAATATGCCCAGGCTCGCCGAGCCGATAGCTAAAAGATCATGAGGGTCAAGGATTAGCAGGGTGAATTCAACTTAAATATGTTCAAGAGCCTAGAAATAATAGAAAGGAAATTGGAAAAGGAGAGTGACACAAGCAAAACAGGGAGTTACAGGACCCCTGAGAGAAAAAGAAGATCAAGGAGTGGTAGCAGACATCGTCGTCGCTCCCCAAAGCATTCTGATAAGGAAGCACAAAGTAGTTCAAGCCCATCCCCTACCAGAAAACACTGAAGATCTAGAGTGGATGAATTGAAAGGGGAGATGAACAAAATTAAGCCTCCTACGTTTGATGGAGAACATAAGAAGGGGAAATATGTTGAAACATGGTTGCTTGGCATGAGGAAATATTTCCAATTGCAGAATTATTCCTCTCATGCAGAAGGAAGAATTGTGATGTATCAACTAAAAGGAAAAGCATCCATGTGGTGGGATCAACTTGTGTAGGTGCAACACATTAGAGAGAAAGATGTCACTTGGAAGGAATTCAAGAGGTATTTCGAGAGGAAATACCTGACTAAAAGATATTATGATAGAAAGATGAAGGAGTTCTTTGAAATCAAGCTAGGAAGCATGACCATTGATGAATACGTATGAAGGTTTTTGGAATTACTGAAGTATGTTCCATTCATCAAAGATGAGGCTGTCAAGATTCATAGGTATCTGAGTGGACTGCCACCTCCTATTGGTGACAAGATTCAACATGATGATCCTAAGACTATGGAAGAAACAATAAGAAGATCGAAATGCTTATATGAACAACAAAGAGAAATGCCTACCTTTTGGAAGGCTTGGGATGACTACAAGAATTTTAAGAAAGAACAGAGGCAGAAGGGAAACAAACCTCCCTTTTTCAGAAATAGTTCTCAAGGACAGCCATCATTTAGAGAGTTGAGAATGGCTAAAGTGGGGGAACAAAGGCCTAGATAGACACCCATTCAGTATTGGGGATATAAAAAGAACCACAAGTATAGAGATTTTCCCCATAAAAATGGCAAAGCAAGTGCTGTCCATAACGTTCAACAAGATGAAATAGTGGAGGACATGGGCAATAGAATGCCAAGGATCTATGCAGCCCTCGACAACAAGCAAGTTGGATTTTAGTAACACATGATTGAAGTGGAAGGTATGAGTAGGTGGCTGGAGTTTATGTGTGAATATGACTTTGATATCAAGCATATCAAAGGGAAGGAAAACAAGGTGGTTGATGCACTCAGCAGATAGGTGCACAACCATTAGCATGTACAGGATTGATATTAAGGATAGAATTTTGGAAGCTACAAATGAAGATTTGCAATACAAAGACTTGGTAGCAAAGCTACAACAGAGTGAGAGACCACAGAAAGAGGAAAATTACACCTTGGAAGCTGATGGAATACTTCTATACAAAAACATAGTGTATATACCCAATGTCCAGGGTTTGAAACTTGCGATTCTAAGAGAAATGCATAATCTGACTTATGTTGGACACCCTGGATATCAGAAGACTGTGGCAGTAGTCAGGAGCCATTACTTTTGGCCAGGTATGAAGAAAGAGATCGTTGAATATATCACCATATGTATGGATTTCCAGAAGGTTAAAGTTGATCACAGACACCCAGCAGGGTTGCTACAACCTTTTCCCATTCCTGAATGGAAGTGGGAAGTGGTGACAATGGATTTTATTACAAGATTGCCCAAAACAGGCAAGCTGCATGATTCAATCATGGTAGTGGTGGACAAGCTTACAAAATCTACCCGTTTTATTCCATTGAAAAATACTCACAAGGTAGTAGATGTTGTTGATATTTTCGTGAAGGAAGTGGCACGATTGCACGGAATTCCTAAAACAATTGTGTCCAACAGAGACTCGAAATTCACCTCTAATTTTTGGAAAGGATTGTTCAAAGGATTCAAAATGAATCTAAAATTTAGTACAACTTATCATCTTGAGTCTGATGGACAGACAAAGATGGTGAACAGAGTGATAGAAGACATACTGAGAATGCATGTGATGGACAAACCATCAAAATGGGAAGACTACATACACTTGGTAGAATTCGCTTACAACAATGGGTATCAAGTATCATTGAAGATGAGCCCATTTGAAGCACTTTATGGTAGAAAGTGAAATACTCCAGTAAGCTAGGATAAACTAGCTGACAGGGCAGTAATTGGGCTAGAGTTTCTTAAGGAAATGGAAGAGAAAATGCTTAAAATTAAGCAGGATTTAAAAGCTGCCCAAGACAGGCAGAAACATTATGCTGACAAAAATATAACCCACATAGAATTCAAATTGGGTGGTCATGTTTTCTTGAAAGGAAAATCTAATAGAAGTTCCTTGAAGCTGGGAAACTATGCCAAGTTGGAAGCCAGATTTTGTGGGCCATTTGAAATCCTAGAAAGGATTGGGCCAGTTGTTGGATCATGTTGTCATTGATTCCAATGGTTTGTTATTGATGCAAATGGTTTGGTTTGATTGATGTCATTGGTTGATGTCAAGTAATTGATTGATATGATTCCCTTGATGAGAATGTTATATGTCCAAGTGGAAACCAATCAATGCAAAG
>JZKD02S1791051.1:499676-522748 GCA_000966675.3 Picea glauca | reverse complement strand
ATCATGATTTTGAGTGGGTGGAAGACCTTTGGGAATATCTTCAAATACTTTGGAATGCTTATCAATGATCCTTTGGAGATCTTGAGGAATAGATGGCTTAGATGTTTGAACATCTTTTTAGCATAGTTGTGCAATAACACCTTAATGCCCCTTTTTCAATAATTTTGTCATGTCGTTAGAGCTTATCTCCTTAGTAGGTTTCCCTGTGATACCTCTTAACTTAATTTCTTTTCCTTCCAATGAAAATTTCATGAAAAGTTCTTGAAAATTAAAATCCACTGTTCCTAATGATTGTAACCATTGAATTCCTAGTGATTGTAACCATTGAATTCCTAATAATTGTAACCATGAAATTGCTTCTACGTTTTATGTAGTTCTATGATATTTCTTCTCTACAATTCCATAGGTCTGATCAAAATTGGATGTGCCAAGTGGAATTTATGGTAACTTCCCCACAACTTGCCGATTTTTGTCCTTTCCAGGAGATCTCACTTGTATAGCGTGCCCCACACAAAATGATTGATATACAATTCTGAAACTTGCACCAGAAATACTACAGACTATCCATGATTCAATGAAACTAGTCCCACTCAATTTGGATACTCTAGGAAGAAGTTATGATTGTTTTACCTGTAACACCTTCCTGAGACTAGTCAATAGGACTAGTCAGATACCCTATCTTACATAGGGTGTATCTACAAATTTAATATGACCCAAAATCTAAAATTTTTACCACAAATACCTTACTAATTTCTGTAAATAGCCTCCAAATTTTAGGGTCTGAAACATTACAAAAAAGTTTTTATAGTGAAAATGTCGCAATGACTCATTTCAGGATGATTCCAGAACCCTATCTTGTACAGGTTGTATCTCCGAAAGTGTAAGGCCTTAGGAGATGAATTTTGAACCCAACATACCTTGATCCATCTACTAAATATCCTCTGAGTTGTTTATTCTAAAATGTTGTAGACAAAAAGTTATAGCGAAAATTCCAAGGTGTCTCAGAGGTAGCAGCGAAACCCCAATACCTTGAGCTCTAATACCATATGTTAAGAACCAAATACCAATATAGCATAGAAAAACCTCATAAAAATTAGTCAACGCCTTGAAAAAGAGATAATTTCAGATAATAAGCCTCTTCGAGGGGGCAACCTCATTTTACCCCACTTAACTGTTCAAGTACAAGATGATTCAAAATGAAAATGTCTCCTTGGTATATATAGGAGACTAGGAGGTATAATTACAACTAATATGCCCCAATTAAGGGGTAATGAGCCAATATTAGGTCTTAACAGGAAGTATATGCGTCAGAGTAAGGCCTGTTGAACAAGACTTCCTCAGAATCAATTTTACAAGAGTGAAAATCCTTCTGATGGTAATGATTCAGACATAACTCTTTCCGATAGTACTATCGGAAAGGTTCTATCCAAATAAAAATTAGAGTTGTTCATGTATTTCATTCCTAGGAGAAATTTCTTGATTGATATTTATTCGATAGACCTCAAGCATGGTTAGACATGTGAACATCTTCTTTGAGGTTCAATCCCTACTCATAATTTGGTATTTTGGGACAAGGGCCAATTAAGAAACAAGTGGGAAAGTTTAAGGGCATTGATTCTCATGATTGCTTGTAAGGTTAAGATTTAGACTATATGAGAAAAATAGTAGTTTCCCATGTTAGTATCAAATCACGTAGGTAGTGAAAGAGTACCTTGAAATTTTTTTGATATGGGGTACCCACTGAAATTCTCTAATTCAGAAAATTTTAGTGGGTAGTTGTGGGCGCACAACAAATGGCAAATTATTGGGAAGAACCAGTTATCTATGATCTCAAATACACCTCCAGATTATATATTTTAATTATATTTCCATTTGAAACTTTTACATCCCTTCTTACACCATGGATCCCACTTTATAAAGACTTTACTATGAGATGGAAAATTAGAACATTTAAGATGATCTTTTGAATAATTCCTGTGAAATGTTCAGGGATTGTTTTATTAATTTATTTCATACATAGAGATCTTAGGAGAATAAGATACCACAAAGATTAATCCTGGATTTTTATAGGTTTATGTGTGTTCTTCATCTCTCTTTTCCAGGCATTGCTTCACTGCCAATGAGTGTCCGTAGCCCCGACAAAGTTGCATCGGTATCATACAAGAATAGCCCCACTGCTAGTAAGCATCCATAGCCCCTATGGGTTTACCTATGCTTCCCACACTAGTAAGAGTGCTTTCAAATTCCTTTGTAATTTTGGTTTTGGAATTCACCCTTTAATATTTATAATAAATGTATTTATTTTTCAATATGGGTGATTTTAGGAAGTGGGGTGATACAAGTGTTTCTTTGATATGCTAGCCTTAGTCTGCACCTTGTCCTTATGGGTCTACTCCAAAAATATACTAGTACATTTATGTGAATTGGGATATATATCACAAATATTACTCATAACGCACATTTGACTATCACCTTCCTTTAACTTTTGAAAACCAATANCATCTTCTTTGAGGTTCAATCCCTACTCATAATTTGGTATTTTGGGACAAGGGCCAATTAAGAAACAAGTGGGAAAGTTTAAGGGCATTGATTCTCATGATTGCTTGTAAGGTTAGGATTTAGACTATATGAGAAAAATAGTAGTTTCCCATGTTAGTATCAAATCAAGTAGGTAGTGAAAGAGTACCTTGAAATTTTTTTGATATGGGATACCCACTGAAATTCTCTAATTCAGAAAATTTTAGTGGGTAGTTGTGGGCGCACAACAAATGGAAAATTATTGGGAAGAACCAGTTATCTATGATCTCAAATACACCTCCAGATTATATCTTTTAATTATATTTCCATTTGAAACTTTTACATCCCTTCTTGCACCATGGATCCCACTTTATAAAGCCTTTACTACGAGATGGGAAATTAGAACATTTAAGATGATCTTTTGAACAATTCCTGTGAAATGTTCAGGGATTGTTTTATTAATTTATTTCATACATAGAGATCTTAGGAGAATAAGATACCACAAAGATTAATCCTGAATTTTTATAGGTTTATGTGTGTTCTTCGTCTCTCTTTTCCAGGCATTGGTTCACTGCCAATGAGTGTCCGTAGCCCCGACAAAGTTGCATCGGTATCATACAAGAATAGCCCCACTGCTAGTAAGCATCCATAGCCCCTATGGGTTTACCTATGCTTCCCACACTAGTAAGAGTGCTTTCAAATTCCTTTGTAATTTTGGTTTTGGAATTCACCCTTTAATATTTATAATAAATGTATTTATTTTTCAATATGGGTGATTTTAGGAAGTGGGGTGATACAAGTGTTTCTTTGATATGMTAGCCTTAGTCTGCACCTTGTCCTWATGGGTCTACTCYAAAAATATACTAGTACATTTATGTGAATTGGGATATATATCACAAATATTACTCATAACGCACATTTGACTATCACCTTCCTTTAACTTTTGAAAACCAATAAGATTTGTATGAGGGTGATCACAACTATAGGAAAACTATCATCATGATTATGAATATTTAAAGTGTATAATCTAATGGTTTCTCTTTGAAACAAATATGAAATAGTTATTCCCTTGTTAGTATAACCATTAATTGTGTTGTTATGATTACTATAATAGTGAAAACAAACTTTTTGACATTTGAGTACTTGAAAAGATACTCACANAAAATTTTAGTGGGTAGTTGTGGGCGCACAACAAATGGCAAATTATTGGGAAGAACCAGTTATCTATGATCTTAAATACACCTCCAGATTATATCTTTTAATTATATTTCCATTTGAAACTTTTACATCCCTTATTACACCATGGATCCCACTTTATAAAGCCTTTACTATGAGATGGGAAATTAGAACATTTAAGATGATCTTTTGAATAATTCCTGTGAAATGTTCAAGGATTGTTTTATTAATTTATTTCATACATAGAGATCTTAGGAGAATAAGATACCACAAAGATTAATCCTGGATTTTTATAGGTTTATGTGTGTTCTTCGTCTCTCTTTTCTAGGCATTGCTTCACTACCAATGAGTGTCCGTAGCCCCGACAAAGTTGCATCGGTATCATACAAGAATAGCCCCACTGCTAGTAAGCATCCATAGCCCCTATGGGTTTACCTATGCTTCCCACACTAGTAAGAGTGCTTTCAAATTCCTTTGTAATTTTGGTTTTGGAATTCACCCTTTAATATTTATAATAAATGTATTTATTTTTCAATATGGGTGATTTTAGGAAGTGGGGTGATACAAGTGTTTCTTTGATATGCTAGCCTTAGTCTGCACCTTTTCCTTATGGGTCTACTCCAAAAATATACTAGTACATTTATGTGAATTGGGATATATATTACAAATATTACTCATAACGCACATTTGACTATCACCTTCCTTTAACTTTTGAAAACCAATAAGATTTGTATGAGGGTGATCACAACTACAGGAAAACTATCATCATGATTATGAATATTTCAAGTGTATAATCTAATGGTTTCTCTTTGAAACAAATATGAAATAGTTATTCCCTTGTTAGTATAACCGTTAATTGTGTTGTTATGATTACTATAATAGTGAAAACAAACTTTTTGACATTTGAGTACTTGAAAAGATACTCACACGGGAGCTAAGCTGAAATTGTGTTATACAGTCTCAGATTCCTACCAAAATTGTGCATGGGTAATAAACAATTATCAACATAGACATTATTTAAAATAAAAACTCGGTTGAATCATAAAATAAAATAAAACTATGAAACAAAACTCTATTCCAAAATCATTTGTGANAACAAATATGAAATAGTTATTCCCTTGTTAGTATAACCATTAATTGTGTTGTTATGATTACTATAATAGTGAAAACAAACTTTTTGACATTTGAGTACTTGAAAAGATACTCACATGGGAGCTAAGCTCAAATTGTGTTATACAGTCTCAGATTCCTACCAAAACTGTGCATAGGTAATAAACAATTATAAACATAGACAGTATTTAAAATAAAAACTCGGTTGAATCATAAAATAAAATAAAACTATGAAACAAAACTCTATTCCAAAATCATTTGTGAAATTAAAAAGGAAAAGTAGGAAATAAAGAAACCTAATATGTACAAAGATAAATCACCAAAGGTGTTTAGGAGAAGTATATTTTGAGAATTTGGCCATTGAAAGGGATATCCTCCATGTCTTCCTCCAATTTATTCAGTCTAAAATTCCTGACCCAATTTTCTCATGAATTTCATATGGGCCTATCCACAATTTCTGAAATTTGGTGTGTTTACCTTTCATTTCATTGGCTTTATCCCACTTAAGGACCATATCACCTTATTAAAAGTCTTTGTTTCCCACAAATATTTTATCAAACCGTATTTTAATCAGTTGTTGATGTTACATTAACTTAATTTTAGATTTCTCTCTTTCTTCTTATAATTTAAGGAGGATGTTCAACCTTTGTTTCATTACTAGGCATTCATTGTCTTGGACAAACTAAGCTAGTTGTAGAAAAGGTAGGAAAGTATAGGTAGGAAAAAAAAAAATCCTATCCATAAACTAGAAAGAACAGAGAATTTCCAATAGAATCCTTAGGTGTTACTCTATCATCCCACAAGGCATTGGGGAGGTCTAAATGCCAATTTCTTTGGTGTTATGTTACAGTCCTTTTCAGAATTTTGATTAGAATTTTTTAGATTGTACTATCCCATTTCCTCGAGGATAATAGTAAGCTAAATATTTGATTTTCATGTTCTTTTCAAACACATATTCAGTTAATTTCAAAGAAGAGAAATATTTGGAATTGTCAAATACTAAGGATTCTGCAACACCAAATCTAGTTATAATGAAAGAATCAATGAAATATATCACTTGGTTTTCATTCACAATATTTAAAGNTATGAAATAGTTATTCCCTTGTTAGTATAACCATTAATTGTGTTGTTATGATTACTATAATAGTGAAAACAAACTTTTTGACATTTGAGTACTTGAAAAGATACTCACACGGGAGATAAGCTCAAATTGTGTTATACAGTCTCAGATTCCTACCAAAACTGTGCATGGGTAATAAACAATTATCAACATAGACATTATTTAAAATAAAAACTCGGTTGAATCATAAAATAAAATAAAACTATGAAACAAAACTCTATTCCAAAATCATTTGTGAAATTAAAAAGGAAAAGTAGGAAATAAAGAAACCTAATATGTACAAAGATAAATCACCAAAGGTGTTTAGGAGAAGTATATTTTGAGAATTTGTCCATTGAAAGGGATATCCTCCATGTCTTCCTCCAATTTATTCAGTCTAAAATTCCTGACCCAATTTTCTCATGAATTTCGTATGGGCCTAGCCACAATTTCTGAAATTTGGTGTGTTTACCTTTCATTTCATTGGCTTTATCCCACTTAAGGACCATATCACCTTATTAAAAGTCTTTGTTTCCCACAAATCTTTTATCAAACCATATTTTAATCAGTTGTTGATGTTACATTAACTTAATTTTAGATTTCTCTCTTTCTTCTTATAATTTAAAGAGGATGTTCAACCTTTGTTGCATTACTAGGCATTCATTGTCTTGGACAAACTGAGCTAGTTGTAGAAAAAGTAGGAAAGTATAGGTAGGAAAAAAAAAATCCTATCCATAAACTAGAAAGCACAGAGAATTTCCAATAGAATCCTTAGGTGTTACTCTATCATCCCACAAGGCATTGGGGAGGTCTAAATGCCAATTTCTTTGGTGTTATGTTACAGTCCTTTTCAGAATTTTGATTAGAATTTTGTAGATTGTACTATCCCATTTCCTCGAGGATAATATTTAGCTAAATATTTGATTTTCATGTTCTTTTCAAACACATATTCAGTTAATTTCAAAGAAGAGAAATATTTGGAATTGTCAAATACTAAGGATTTTGCAACACCAAATCTAGTTATAATGAAAGAATCAATGAAATATATCACTTGGTTTTCATTCACAATATTTAAAGGAATTGCTTCAGTCCATATGGTGAAACAGTCTATTGTAGTGAGGATGTACATGTGTAGCTGAGAAGAGTTGGGGTTTATTTCTCCTATCACATCCAAAGCCCATTGTTGAAATGGGCATTCAATTGTAACCAGTTGCAGGGGAAACGTAGGATTCCTTGCCCTTCTAGCTAACGTTTGGCATCCTTCACATCTTCTTTCACATGCATGTAAATATATAAATAAAGTAGGCCAATAATAACCTACCTTAAGGATTTTATGTGCTATGGTATCTCCCCCAAAGTGTCCTCGAGATGGTCCATCATGTAATTTGGAGAGGACCTTTTCTGCATCTTCTTTCTCCAAACACCTCAGGAGAACGCCATCATAATTATTCTTGAATAAAAACTCTTTAGTTAATTAGTATTGAGATAATTTGAGTCCAAGCGTTCTTTTTTTCTTGTGTTACATGTATTGTGGGGATGAACCATGAGTTAAATAATACTTCATTTCATAATACCATGGGTTAGTATTTGCAAGGATGTAGTAAAATTATTTATCCAACAANTGACCCAATTTTCTCATGAATTTCATATGGGCCTAGCCACAATTTCTGAAATTTGGTGTGTTTACCTTTCATTTCATTGGCTTTATCCCACTTAAGGACCATATCACTTTATTAAAAGTCTTTGTTTCCCACAAATCTTTTATCAAACCGTATTTTAATCAGTTGTTGATGTTATATTAACTTAATTTTAGATTTCTCTCTTTCTTCTTATAATTTAAGGAGGATGTTCAACCTTTGTTGTATTACTAGGCATTCATTGTCTTGGACAAACTGAGCTAGTTGTAGAAAAGGTAGGAAAGTATAGGTAGGAAAAAAAAATCCTATCCATAAACTAGAAAGCACAGAGAATTTCCAATAGAATCCTTAGGTGTTACTCTATCATCCCACAAGGCATTGGGGAGGTCTAAATGCCAATTTCTTTGGTGTTATGTTACAGTCCTTTTCAAAATTTTGATTAGAATTTTGTAGATTGTACTATCCCATTTCCTCAAGGATAATAGTTAGTTAAATATTTGATTTTCATGTTCTTTTCAAACACATATTCAGTTAATTTCAAAGAAGAGAAATATTTGGAATTGTCAAATACTAAGGATTCTGCAACACCAAATCTAGTTATAATGAAAGAATCAATGAAATATATCACTTGGTTTTCATTCACAATATTTAAAGGAATTGCTTCAGTCCATTTGGTGAAACAGTCTATTGTAGTGAGGATGTACATGTGTAGCTGAGAAGAGTTGGGGTTTATTTCTCCTATCACATCCAAAGCCCATTTCTGAAATGGGCATTCAATTGTAACCAGTTGCAGGGAAAACGTAGGATTCCTTTCCCTTCTAGCTAACGTTTGGCATCCTTCACATCTTCTTTCACATGCATGTAAATATATATATAAAGTAGGCCAATAATAACCTGCCTTAAGGATTTTATGTGCTATGGTATCTCCCCCAAAGTGTCCTGGAGATGGTCCATCATGTAATTTGGAGAGGACCTTTTCTACGTATTCTTTCTCCAAACACCTCAGGAGAACGCCATCATAATTATTCTTGAATAAAAACTTTTTAGTTAATTAGTATTGAGATGATTTGAGTCTAAGCGTTTTTTTTTTCTTGTGTTACATGTATTGTGGGGATGAACCATGAGTTAAATAATACTTCATTTCATAATACCATGGGTTAGTATTTGCAAGGATGTAGTAAAATTATTTATCCAACAAACTTTGATCTTTATAGAGTTCATCTTCACCTCTTCTATCTTCTGTTGACTCAGCTTCCAACTTACAGAGTCATTTTTCTTTCACAATATTTGCATGATTTATTTTTGGATCATACTCTTGTAAATTTGTCATCCAATTTTCTCTCTTATCTCCCAAATCCTTTTGTACCAAAATATTTTTAACAACAAGATAAGGAACTATCACTTTGGTCTTGTACTTGACTAGGTATGGCCTAAAATGTTTGATATATTTAAATATAACATAGGATTATTTATCTATTTTTAGATAACCTAGMTCTTCTCCTTGCAACCCAGAGCTCATAAAGGAAATTGGGATTTCATTCCCTTCATTATTTTTCTAGGTGAGGAATGTTTCATATGCAGTATCAGAACCACAGGTATAAAGGATGAAATCTTTGTTGAAATCAGGACTCACCAAAGCAGGGTCCCGAGCTATTTCTTCCTTGATCTTTCTGAATGATTATTTTTCCTTGGAACCCCGTTTGAAATATGTATTTTTATTTATCGTATTCTGAAGAGGTTTGACAGTTTCAACAAAACTTGGGACAAACCTTCTTACAAAATTTATTTTCCAAATAAATGATTGCATGGAATTTTTGTTATGGGGATTTTTTTTTTTTTTGAGATGGTTTCGGTTATTTCACGTTCTATCATCATTTCCTATTTAGATATAATAAATTCCAATAATTTTCCTTCATTGACTGCAAAAACAAATTTCATTGTATTTGTTATGAGGAATAAATCTCTATGGTTTGGGGTAGGACCACAAAAAATAGAATGAACCAAGAAATCAACTCAAATATCAATTATTCTAGATAAATGGAAATTCCAATAAAAGAAAGGTTAGAATACTACCTCTTCTGAAAATTCATAGGATACCATCATTGAAATCACAATCCAATGCCCGATATCTACAACTTGTCCTCAACATCCAATATACACAAGAATATGGAAAATGTATGAAAAGTTAGTATATCAACTAGCATAATACATTAGCATGTATAGAAAATTTACCCATGGAAAATAATATAAACATTTGCAACATCTAATTGGAAGAGAAAAGAGTATTTCTATTAATATAATAAGCAATAGTACATAGGTGACAACCTCTTGTATCAACAACTCGTTGAAACCTAGAAACTAAGTCCCTCCACCTAGGCCTTCACCACTTCAATCCTCCATAAGGAAAGCTCACAAGTTCTAGGATTAATTGGGTTCCTCCTTCACAAGATAGGGAGAGCTGAGTTTAGACTTAAAGGATTAAGCGATGCAGAGTCAAGGATGTAATATGAGGCAAAATTTCTCCAGAGTGTACTTTCTCTCAACTTTTTTTCCCCTTCAAGACTTCTATATGGTTCAATTTATAACCTCCAAAGGGAATTGAAGGGTCAAATCAGAGCATTTCTAGCATATGAAAGGCCAAGGATCATGGATCCCATGACTTGGCATGGTAAATTCAAAACATTTTTAATTTTGATCACAAAACCCGATTTACATGGGTTGTAATGGAGCAACCTATGTATACATGAGTTGTATAACTGTAGCCCACATATATGTACAAAATTATGAATTTTTTACTTTTAATGGAGAAAAATGGAAAAACTGAGTCTTCAGAGGGAAAGGGTAGGCCACCAAAGCATGATGCATAGGGTGTGGAAAAAATCCCTATAACTGTATTTAGTGAAATTCCATATCTTCTACATCTATTGAATATTTTCCTTAGGTGNTTTTTTTCTTGTGTTACATGTATTGTGGGGATGAACCATGAGTTAAATAATACTTCATTTCATAATACCATGGGTTAGTATTTGCAAGGATGTAGTAAAATTATTTATCCAACAAACTTTGATCTTTATAGAGTTCATCTTCACCTCTTCTATCTTCTGTTGACTCAGCTTCCAACTTACAGAGTCATTTTTCTTTCACAATATTTGCATGATTTATTTTTGGATCATACTCTTGTAAATTTGTCATCCAATTTTCTCTCTTATCTCCCAAATCCTTTTGTACCAAAATATTTTTAACAACAAGATAAGGAACTATCACTTTGGTCTTGTACTTGACTAGGTATGGCCTAAAATGTTTGATATATTTAAATATAACATAGGATTATTTATCTATTTTTAGATAACCTAGMTCTTCTCCTTGCAACCCAGAGCTCATAAAGGAAATTGGGATTTCATTCCCTTCATTATTTTTCTAGGTGAGGAATGTTTCATATGCAGTATCAGAACCACAGGTATAAAGGATGAAATCTTTGTTGAAATCAAGACTCACCAAAGCAGGGTCCCGAGCTATTTCTTCCTTGATCTTTCTGAATGATTATTTTTCCTTGGAACCCCGTTTGAAATATGTATTTTTATTTATCGTATTTTGAAGAGGTTTGACAGTTTCAACAAAACTTGGGACAAACCTTCTTACAAAATTTATTTTCCAAATAAATGATTGCATGGAATTTTTGTTATAGGGATTTTTTTTTTTTTTGAGATGGTTTCGGTTATTTCACGCTCTATCATCATTTCCTATTTAGATATAATAAATTCCAATAATTTTCCTTCATTGACTGCAAAAACAAATTTCATTGTATTTTTTATGAGGAATAAATCTCTATGGTTTGGGGTAGGACCACAAAAAACAGAATGAACCAAGAAATCAACTCAAATATCAATTATTCTAGATAAATGGAAATTCCAATAAAAGAAAGGTTAGAATACTACCTCTTCCGAACATTCATAGGATACCATCATTGAGATCACAATCCAATGCCCGATATCTACAACTTGTCCTCAACATCCAATATACACAAGAATATGGAAAATGTATGAAAAGTTAGTATATCAACTAGCATAATACATTAACATGTATAGAAAATTTACNTTTTTTTCTTGTGTTACATGTATTGTGGGGATGAACCATGAGTTAAATAATACTTCATTTCATAATACCATGGGTTAGTATTTGCAAGGATGTAGTAAAATTATTTATCCAACAAACTTTGATCTTTATAGAGTTCATCTTCACCTCTTCTATCTTCTGTTGACTCAGCTTCCAACTTACAGAGTCATTTTTCTTTCACAATATTTGCATGATTTATTTTTGGATCATACTCTTGTAAATTTGTCATCCAATTTTCTCTCTTATCTCCCAAATCCTTTTGTACCAAAATATTTTTAACAACAAGATAAGGAACTATCACTTTGGTCTTGTACTTGACTAGGTATGGCCTAAAATGTTTGATATATTTAAATATAACATAGGATTATTTATCTATTTTTAGATAACCTAGCTCTTCTCCTTGCAACCCAGAGCTCATAAAGGAAATTGGGATTTCATTCCCTTCATTATTTTTCTAGGTGAGGAATGTTTCATATGCAGTATCAGAACCATAGGTATAAAGGATGAAATCTTTGTTGAAATCAGGACTCACCAAAGCAGGGTCCCAAGCTATTTCTTCCTTGATCTTTCTGAATGATTATTTTTCCTTGGAACCCCGTTTGAAATATGTATTTTTATTTATCGTATTCTGAAGAGGTTTGACAGTTTCAACAAACCTTCTTACAAAATTTATTTTCCAAATAAATGATTGCATGGAATTTTTGTTATGGGGTTTTTTTTTTTTTGAGATGGTTTCAGTTATTTCACGTTCTATCATCATTTCCTATTTAGATATAATAAATTCCAATAATTTTCCTTCATTGACTGCAAAAACAAATTTCATTTTATTTGTTATGAGGAATAACTCTCTATGGTTTGGGGTAGGACCACAAAAAACAGAATGAACCAAGAAATCAACTCAAATATCAATTATTCTAGATAAATGGAAATTCCAATAAAAGAAAGGTTAGAATACTACCTCTTCCGAACATTCATAGGATACCATCATTGAGATCACAATCCAATGCCCGATATCTACAACTTGTCCTCAACATCCAATATACACAAGAATATGGAAAATGTATGAAAAGTTAGTATATCAACTAGCATAATACATTAACATGTATAGAAAATTTACGCATGGAAAATAATATAAACATTTGCAACATCTAATTGGAAGAGAAAAGAGTATTTCTATTAATACAATAAGCAAGAGTACATAGGTGACAACCTCTTGTATCAACAACTCGTTGAAACCTAGAAACTAAGTCCCTCCACCTAGGCCTTCACCACTTCAATCCTCCACAAGGAAAGCTCACAAGTTCTAGGATTAATTGGGTTCCTCCTTCACAAGATAGGGAGAGTTGAGTTTAGACTTAAAGGATTAAGGGATGCAGAGTCAAGGATGTAATATGAGGCAAAATTTCTCCAGAGTGTACTTGCTCTCAACTTTTTTTCCCCTTCAAGACTTCTATATGGTTCAATTTATAGCCTCGAAAGGGAATTGAAGGGTCAAATTAGAGCATTTCTAGCATATGAAAGGCCAAGGATCATGGATCCCATGACTTGGCATGGTAAATTCAAAAAAAATTTTATTTTGATCACAAAACCTGATTTACATGGGTTGTAATGGAGAAACCTATGTATACGTGAGTAGTATAACTGTAGCCCACATATATGTACAAAATTATGAATTTTTTACTTTCAATGGAGAAAAATGGAAAAACTGAGTCTGCAGAGGGAAAGGGTAGGCCACCAAAGCATGATGCACAGGGTGTGGAAAAAATCCCTATAACTGTATTTAGTGAAATTCCATATCTTCTACATCTATTGAATATTTTCCTTAGGTGGGATATATCGTCCCTTTTGTCTTTGGAGAAGACAGTGACATCATCAATATATACTACCACACAGTTACCGATTAGTCCTCTAAATGTAATGTCTATGGATCTTTGTAATTTTTCCCATGCATTTATTAGTCTGAAAGGCATTTTCTTGTAGGCATAGGTTCCCCATTTTGTTTGGAAATAACTCTTCCACTAATCGTCATGGGTAAACAAAACTTGTTTGTAACCAAAAAAATACATCTAATAATGAGAGCATTTCAAAAATAGACACAAATTTTAAGGTTTGTTCCATAGGTGGCACATGATACTGTAATTCTCTAAATATTTATTTAAGTTTTTGAAATCAACACATAGTCTTATTTCCCCATTCTTTTCTCTTACATGCACAAGGTTAGAAATCCATTGAGTGTGCCTAATTTGGAAGATTGTTCTTGCTTCCAATATCTTATTTAGTTCATCCTTCACCTGAGGTTCTAAGTTTGGGTGCATATTTCTCAAATTTTGTTGGAAAGGTTTTATTTGAGGCTTCATGGGGATGACATGTTGGATGTGTTGGANGTATATCAACTAGCATAATACATTAACATGTATAGAAAATTTACCCATGGAAAATAATATAAACATTTGCAACATCTAATTGGAAGAGAAAAGAGTATTTCTATTAATATAATAAGCAAGAGTACATAGGTGACAACCTCTTGTATCAACAACTCGTTGAAACCTAGAAACTAAGTCCCTCCACCTAGGCCTTCACCACTTCAATCCTCCATAAGGAAAGATCACAAGTTATAGGATTAATTGGGTTCCTCCTTCACAAGATAGGGAGAGCTGAGTTTAGACTTAAAGGATTAAGGGATGCAGAGTCAAGGATGTAATATGAGGCAAAATTTCTTCAGAGTGTACTTGCTCTCAACTTTTTTTCCCCTTCAAGACTTCTATATGGTTCAATTTATAGCCTCCAAAGGGAATTTAAGGGTCAAATCAGAGCATTTCTAGAATATGAAAGGCCAAGGATCATTGATCCCATGACTTGGCATGGTAAATTCAAAACATTTTTAATTTTGATCACAAAACCCGATTTACATGGGTTGTAATGGAGCAACCTATGTATACGTGAGTTGTATAACTGTAGCCCACATATATGTACAAAATTATGAATTTTTTACTTTTAATGGAGAAAAATGGAAAAACTGAGTCTGCAGAGGGAAAGGGTAGGCCACCAAAGCATGATGCATAGGGTGTGGAAAAAATCCCTATAACTGTATTTAGTGAAATTCCATATCTTCTACATCTATTGAATATTTTCCTTAGGTGGGATATATGGTCCCTTTTGTCTTTGGAGAAGACAGTGACATCATCAATATATACTACCACACAGTTACCGATTAGTCCTCTAAATGTAATGTCTATGGCTCTTTGTAATTTTTCCCATGCATTTATTAGTCTGAAAGGCATTTTCTTGTAGGCATAGGTTCCCCATTTTGTTTGGAAATAACTCTTCCACTAATCGTCATGGGTAAACAAAACTTGTTTGTAACCAAAAAAATACATCTAATAATGAGATCATTTTAAAAATAGACACAAATTTTAAGGTTTGTTCCATAGGTGGCACATGATACTGTAATTCTCTAAATATTTATTTAAGTTTTTGAAATCAACACATAGTCTTATTTCCCCATTCTTTTCTCTTACATGCACAAGGTTAGAAATYCATTGAGTGTGCCTAATTTGGAAGATTKTTCTTGCTTCCAAYATCTTATTTAGTTCATCCTTCACCTGAGGTTCTAAGTTTGGGTGCATATTTCTCAAATTTTGTTGGAAAGGTTTTATTTGAGGCTTCATGGGGATGACATGTTGGATGTGTTGGATGGCTAGTTTTCATCGATGTTGTTGGATAGTTGGTTGTCATTTATGTCAACATAAGTGATTGTCATTGATGTCAACATATGTGAAGGGAGAATTTTAAGAAGTCCACAAGAAGTCCTAGAGGTGTGGTCATGAATACCAAAGGTGTTTGAGGAATAAGGACATGAAATAAAGTGTAAATATAGGTATCACACTCATAGATGGATATTCCTCATCATACCATTTCCAATGGTAGGTGAAACATCACGTACTTCCTGATGGTTGATGAGTTATGAGGTCTTGAAGTTGGAAACCCTAAAGATTGGTTAAAAATCCCTTAAACAATTACAAACCATTAATTAAAGGGTAAAGTGGTTGTAACATGAAAGCAGAGGTTGCCCCTAAATTTAAGGATAGAAGTTACTTAGAAAAGGTATAAAGACAGAACAAGAAGCACCTCATTTGTACATTCACTTACACAATTTTATTGAATATATTCTAGTGAGAAAGTGATCTATTGGAGAATATGAAATGATGAATCCGAGGCAGGAAAAGAGTAAGGAGAGAAAAAAATTTAGGATTGCAAAGGAGAGTGAGGATTTTTGAGAAACCCTAATTTGGATGACCCCCGCGGGTCAAACTACGGTTGTCCTGCGAGGCACCCTCGTGGGTTGTACAGACCTTATCCCATGAGGCCTTGTGTGATGCATGGGTTATTCTCACAAGGCTAAGAAAAATATGTAGGAGGATGTTAGTACTAGGTTGTTGAGGCTGAGAAATAGTTACAGCTCTGAAATATTATGTATCAAGTTAGATACATGTTTAAAGGTATGTCTATATTCATGTCTTGAGGGTTACATGTTGGTGATGTTATGGTACATGCTTGAGGCATGTCTTTGGTATCTTGTTGAGACTTTGGTACATGCTTGAGGAACATATTATGTGCATGGTGTGAGGCATATTTTTGGTACATGTATGAGGTACATTTCTTGGTGATATTGATGCATGTTTAAGGAACTTCTTGCTGATATTATGGAACATGTTTGAGGTACATACATTGGATGTTTTGGTATATTCCTTGAAGAACATCTTGGATACTTGGAATGTGATTTGTTGTATGATATATGCTTGAGGAATATCATGAGTGACATGGCACATGTTTGATTGTATCTCTTGGTACATTGTTTATGGATGTTGGCACATGCTTGAGGCACATGGTTTGAGGTACAACTTGGCTACATGATTGAGTGTTGTTATGGTACCTTTGTATCTAGTTTGGTATGATTTTTATAAGCACATATTTGTGATGTTGTTACATGGTTGTAGTATACACTTGGTATATGCTAGCATATGTATGAGGAACATTCTTTGGTGCTTGGTTGAGACAAATCATTTGGTACATAGTTGATGCTTGGTACAATATGGTACATGGTTTTGGTATACGATTGAGGTATATGGTTGATCATTGATGTTATGGTACCTACACTTGGAATATCTTATGGTAAATGAGTGGTGATATTGAGAAACATTGATGCAGGAGCATATCTCCATGTCAGCCAGCCAGCCAGCCAGCCGTGTCAAGCACGTGCATTCAAGTTGAAGAGAGAGGCGCAGCCTCATTTGAAATCTGAATTGAATGTAATTTAATGTTTAAGCTGGTGAGCTATGAAGTTGTGCCTTTGTGCAGGCTGTAGATAAGATAGGCCTTTAATGTTTTGTAAGGCTGAGATCTAGATCCGAATGTAGACTAGACAGCCCATTCAATGTAATTGAATAGGGTAGGTAGATTGGGGGGAAGCGCTCGAAGAGCCCCCTCAGGTAAAAGAGATTTCGTATCTCATTTTGGGAAGTAGAGAAGTGGTAGTTGAAGTTGAGAGAGAAGAGAATCTGAGAGTAGAGAGCAGAAGAGAGGAGAAGATATAGAGAGGAGAAGAGCCGAGACCTTGTTACAGGCCGTGCTCAGGAACACCTTGTACAAATAAGTATTTTCCATTTAATATAACAAAAGCAGTTTTTCCTGCATGGATTCTATGTTGAATGAATGTCTGTGAGTGTTCTTTATGTGTGTTGTAGATGTATGTTGTAGGTTTTCATTTGCAAGAGTGTGTTTGATTTCCAGGGTTGAAGGTCTTTGAGGCTTCATACCAGGAGGATGTGACAGAACGTTGTGGGTTCTGATAGCCGTACATAGAGGTTGCATTTCTGAATACTGCGGTTTCAGACAAAGACGTGTTGCAGCACAAGAACTGGAGTCAACAACTTAGGAGAAAGACCTCAAGGTTGTTGAATACCTTGGAGGCAAGGCTGTGTGGGAGAAGACACAATTGCAGACAGAATATCTGAGGAGTTCTTTGAAGCTCTACCAAGTGGGCATTGAGCATATGCATAGTGGTGCATTGAGAGGAACTCTATTGTGAGTTCAGAAGAAATAGAATCACTAAGGATTCTGAGAGCTCTTCCAGGTGGGCATTGAGCAGGTGTAAGGAGTGCACAGAAGAGGACAGAACTGCTGAACGTTCTGGGAGAAGACACTCTACCAAGTGGGCATTAAGTAAGTGTGCAGACAGGTATAGAAGAAGAAGAGAGAACTCTTTGAGTTCTGGAAATTAGAGGAAGAATCCACTAAAGGATCTCCACAGGGTTGCTGAACACCCTGTGGACTCAACAAGAGGTTGCTTGAGAGAGAAATAGCCAGGAGGGAATTTCATTCTCCATTTGAGGGAGAAGGAAGACGGATAAAATCCCTTAGGGGTCTGAGCATTTGAGATGCTCGGGAGAGACAACACTGTGTGTGCGTGAAGACTCTGCAGAGGCACAGGAGTTGAAGAATCCTTCGAGGATTTGAAAGGAGAAAATCTCAGGTGGAACAACGTCCAGGAGAACGCATGGCAAGAAATCAGGTAAAGGATTTCGTAGAGGAGAAAGAAGATAAATGTTGAGGCATTTGGGAAACTTGGAATTCTTCCAAGCATCGGAAGAAAGTGTGCAAGCTTAGGAGGGAGCATAGCAGCCGTCATATCGGCGGGAGGAATAGATCTGGACTATTGGTTTCTACGTCCAGGAAGGAATCTCAGGAGGAGCGCACAGAAGGGGAGATTGTGGACTGTTGGATGTTCACATAGATACCCGTCAGTCGTCGGATCGGACAGGAAGGTGCATGGTGTTTAAACCATCGGGAATAACCGAAGAGAAAATATCGATGAGAGGCGTGGCCATCGGGATATTGGCTTTTGCCATATCGTGGATTCCATGAACAAGAATTCCATGCGGTTCGGAATCGTGAAGTCAGAAACCTCGAACGGAGGGAAGTGCCATTTGTGGAGCCAACTGTCGGCATAGCAGAGAATCAACACTCGGGATATTGGAATTCTTGAGGTCAAGGAAGTCGGGACACTTCAAGTCTCGAAACAACGAGATTGGATCAGGGTCGTCCATCAGTTGGGGATACATGGTAGAGATATAGACTATTGGGGGAAGTCCCGATAGAAGGTCAAATCGGTGCATCGGAGTTCGGCGTTTCGTGAGTCTTGAGGACGAGGCATTCGGGACATCAGAAGTCACGAAATTGCGAGAAGAAATCAGGACTGTCCATTAGAGGAGGACGCGTGGAGGAGATTAGAGCAATCGAGAGATTTCCCAAAACGAAGGTCGTTCATCGACATTACGGGAATCGGGATATCGGGAATCCCATGGACAAGAAGTCCTTACAATTTGGAATCGCGAAGTCTAAAACCCTGACAAGGGGGGGAAGTTCCATCGAGGGGCCAGCTGTTAGCATATCGGAGAATCGGGATTCGAGGGATTGACAGTCCCATGGGAAAATTCATTTCATCATTTGAAACCCCAAAGTCCCGATAGGTGGTATGACTGTGGTCATATAGAGGGAGGTTGTATGGACCCAAAAGTCTAGCCCAGGGGACTAGCGGGAGTTGGAGAATATCGAGATTCAGCGGATAATGGATCCTGAGGACAAGTGTGTTTCGACACTTGAATGTCTGAAACCCCGATAGGCGACAAGGCTGCGGTCTTATGAGAGCCGGTCATGTGGACTGAGAGTTTAGCCAGGAGGGGCTANCATGCTTGAGGAACATATTATGTGCATGGTGTGAGGCATATTTTTGGTACATGTATGAGGTACATTTCTTGGTGATATTGATGCATGTTTAAGGAACTTCTTGCTGATATTATGGAACATGTTTGAGGTACATACATTGGATGTTTTGGTATATTCCTTGAAGAACATCTTGGATACTTGGAATGTGATTTGTTGTATGATATATGCTTGAGGAATATCATGAGTGACATGGCACATGTTTGATTGTATCTCTTGGTACATTGTTTATGGATGTTGGCACATGCTTGATGCACATGGTTTGAGGTACAACTTGGCTACATGATTGAGTGTTGTTATGGTACCTTTGTATCTAGTTTGGTATGATTTTTATAAGCACATCTTTGTGATGTTGTTACATGGTTGTAGTATACACTTGGTATATGCTGGCATATGTATGAGGAACATTCTTTGGTGCTTGGTTGAGGCACATCATTTGGTACATAGTTGATGCTTGGTACAATATGGTACATGGTTTTGGTATACGATTGAGGTATATGGTTGATCATTGATGTTATGGTACCTACACTTGGCATATCTTATGGTAAATGAGTGGTGATATTGAGACACATTGATGCAGGAGCATATCTCCATAACAGCCAGCCAGCCAGCCAGCTGTGTCAAGCACGTGCATTCAAGTTGAAGAGAGAGGCGTAGCCTCATTTGAAATCTGAATTGAATGTAATTTAATGTTTAAGCTGGTGAGCTGTGAAGCTGTGCCTTTGTGCAGGCTGTAGATAAGATTAGCCTTTAATGTTTTGTAAGGCTGAGATCTAGATCCAAATGTAGACTAGACAGCCCATTCAATGTAATTGAATAGGGTAGGTAGATTGGGGGGAAGCGCTCGAAGATCCCCCTCAGGTAAAAGAGATTTCGTATCTCATTTTGGGAAGTAGAGAAGTGGTAGTTGAAGTTGAGAGAGAAGAGAATATGAGAGTAGAGAGAAGAAGAGAGGAGAAGATATAGAGAGGAGAAGAGTTGAGACCTTGTTACAGGCCGTGCTCAGGAACACCTTGTACAAACAGGCATTTTCCATTTAATATAACAGAAGTAGTTTTTCCTGCATGGATTCTGTGTTGAATGAATGTCTGTGCGTGTTCTTTATGTGTGTTGTAGATGTATGTTGTAGGTTTTCATTTGCAAGAGTGTGTTTGATTTCCAGTGTTGAAGGTCTTTGAGGCTTCATACCAGGAGGGTGTGACAGAACGCCGCGGGTTCTGATATCCGTACACAGAGGTTGCATTTCTGAATACTATGGTTTCAGAAAAAGACGTGTTGCAGCACAATAACTGGAGTTAACAACTCAAAAGAAAGACCTCAAGGTTGTTGAATACCTTGGAGGCAAGGTTGTGTGGGAGAAGACACAATTGCAGACAGAATATCTGAGGAGTTCTTTGAAGCTCTGCCAAGTGGGCATTGAGCATATGCATAGTGGTGCATTGAGAGGAACTCTATTGTGAGTTCAGAAGAACTAGAATCACTAAGGATTCTGAGAGCTCTTCCAGGTGGGCATTGAGCAGGTACAAGGAGTGCACAGAAGAGGACAGAACTGCTGAACGTTCTGGGAGAAGACACTCTACCAGGTGGGCATTAAGTAAGTGTGCAGACAGGTATAGAAGAAGAGGAGAGAACTCTTTGAGTTCTGGAAATTAGAGGAAGAATCCACTAAAGGATCTCCACAGGGTTGTTGAACACCCTGTGGACTCAACAAGAGGTTGCTTGATAGAGAAAGAGCCATGAGGGAATTTCATTCTCCATTTGAGGGATAAGGAAGACGGATAAAATCCCTTAGGGGTCTGAGCGTTTGAGACGCTCAAGAGAGACAACACTGTGTGTGCGTGAAGACTCTGCAGAGGCACGGGAGTTGAAGAATCCTTCGAGGATTTGAAAGGAGAAAATATCAGGTGGAACAACGTCGAGGAGAACGCATGGAAAGAAATCAGGTAAAGGAGTTCGTAGAGGAGAAAGAAGACAAATGTTGAGGCATTTGGGAAACTTGGAATTCTTCCAAGCATCNTGAGGCACATCATTTGGTACATAGTTGATGCTTGGTACAATATGGTACATGGTTTTGGTATACGATTGAGGTATATGGTTGATCATTGATGTTATGGTACCTACACTTGGCATATATTATGGTAAATGAGTGGTGATATTGAGACACATTGATGCAGGAGCATATCTCCATGTCAGCCAGCCAGCCAGTCAGTCGTGTCAAGCACGTGCATTCAAGTTGAAGAGAGAGGCGCAGCCTCATTTGAAATCTGAATTGAATGTAATTTAATGTTTAAGTTGGTGAGCTATGAAGCTGTGATTTTGTGCAGGCTATAGATAAGATAGGCCTTTAATGTTTTGTAAGGCTAAGATCTAGATCCGAATGTAGACTAGACAGCCCATTCAATGTAATTGAATAGGGTAGGTAGATTGGGGGGAAGCGCTCGAAGATCCCCCTCAGGTAAAAGAGATTTTGTATCTCATTTTGGGAAGTAGAGAAGTGGTAGTTGAATTTGAGAGAGAAGAGAATCTGAGAGTAGAGAGAAGAAGAGAGGAGAAGAGCCGAGACCTTGTTACAGGCCGTGCTCAGGAACACCTTGTACAAACAGGCATTTTCCATTTAATATAACAGAAGCAGTTTTTCCTACATGGATTCTGTGTTGAATGAATGTCTGTGCGTGTTCTTTATGTGTGTTGTAGATGTATGTTGTAGGTTTTCATTTGCAAGAGTGTGTTTGATTTCCAGGGTTGAAGGTCTTTGAGGCTTCATACCAGGAGGGTGTGACAGAACGCTGCAGGTTCTGATAGCCGTACACAGAGGTTGCATTTCTGAATACTGCGGTTTCAGACAAAGACCTGTTGCAGCACAAGAACTGGAGTCAACAACTCAAGAGAAAGACCTCAAGGTTGTTGAATACCTTGGAGGCAAGGCTGTGTGGGAGAAGACACAATTGTAGACAGAATATCTGAGGAGTTCTTTGAAGCTTTTCCAAGTGGACATTGAGCATATGCACAGTGGTGCATTGAGAGGAACTCTGTTGTGAGTTCAGAAGAACTAGAATCACTAAGGATTCTGAGAGCTCTTCCAGGTGGGCATTGAGCAGGTGCAAGGAGTGCACAGAAGAGGACAGAACTGTTGAACGTTCTGGGAGAAGACACTCTACCAGGTGGGCATTAAGTAAGTTTGCAGACAGGTATAGAAGAAGAGGAGAGAACTCTTTGAGTTCTAGAAATTAGAGGAAGAATCTACTAAAGGATCTCCACAGGGTTGTTGAACACCCTGTGGACTCAACAAGAGGTTGCTTGAGAGAGAAATATCCAGGAGGGAATTTCATTCTCCATTTGAGGGAGAAGGAAGATGGATAAAATCCCTTAGGGGTCTGAGTGTTTGAGACGCTCAGGAGAGACAACACTGTGTGTGCGTGAAGACTCTGCAGAGGCATAGGAGTTGAAGAATCCTTCGAGGATTTGAAAGGAGAAAATCTCAGGTGGAACAACGTCGAGGAGAATGCATGGCAAGAAATCAAGTAAAGGAGTTCATAGAGGAGAAAGAAGACAAATGTTGAGGCATTTGGGAAACTTGGAATTCTTCCAAGCATCGGAAGAAAGTGTGCAAGCTCAGGAGGGAGCACAGCAGCCGTCAT
>JZKD02S1791051.1:470842-492065 GCA_000966675.3 Picea glauca | reverse complement strand
AGACAGAACTTCAAACGACTGTTCGCCAGATTCTCCCTCCTTAGCAAAAAATATTTTTCCTTCCTCAATATCCAAAGCTTGTTTAGAGAGGATATCTCCTTCCAAATTAAACTCCATGTATATATGTTAAATCTTCAACACCTGGAACTCGGAGCTCAAATGACGAATTGTTTCCATCCAAGGCTTTAAAGAGGCCACCTGTAGATTGTTTTTGAGCGAAAAAAAAAATCCACTATAAATTTTGAATCCCCTACCAATTTGATCTAGGTGGATATTGGTGGCCACTCACATGTTCCAAATTCCAACTGGTTCATCTTGACAGTTTTCATTTCAACATGTTTGTCTGTAATGGGGACATTTCTTTATGAGTTTTTCACTTTCGGGGTTGTCCTGAAGCCCTACACAACATCCAGGTGGATATTGGTGGCCTCCCATCTATTCCAACTGGCTTATTTTGGAATTTTTCATCTCGGTACATATTTTTGTACTTCAAGGGTTGTTTTGGGTCCATAAACAATATTTTCTTGGCTTGCCATGGTAAAAATATAAACATAGTATGAGTTTGATAGAATAATTCGTAGTTCTTGAAAATACCTTTCCAACGGGCTATCACACGCATAAAATGGAGATCGTATGCAAAAGCTATGACCCCAGGAAGTTGATGTACTAACTTACCCCAACATGGCCCACATGACTTTTGGCGCTTCATCTCCCAGGGTTAGGTTTTTGGATGTCTAGGGTTTTGGCATTCATGCTTATCATAAAAAGGCCTTCAGAGCCTCATTGTACTCATCTTCTTGCGAATGAGCATAGCGGTCACATCTCTTCTCAAAGATAAAGCTACCACCATTCTAACGAGTCTTACACTCTATATTTTTGTAGTCTCTGTACATTTCTTTCATTAATAGAAATCATGTATTGGTGTATTTCTATGTTTCTGACAATTTTTATCTATATTTCATTGCAATATCTCTTCTTTCATTTCGTTTTAAAAATAATTCGGATCACAATTGCAAATTAGTATATGGGACCTGATACAGTCCCTGCCATCCCTTAAACGCACTCATCTGATCGACGGTTATGACCATAGGCATAACCGGTATGGCGTGCTTTCACTCTTTGTGACACGGCGTTAGCAGAGTGTCGAGTTTTCTTTTCGACTCTGATAAACCTTGAAAGTCAGTGATGGTTTGAATTCCTTTTCTTACTTCTCGTATCTCGCAACCTCACGAGTTGGGGCGTCGAGCCTTCTTGCTCCTAACTTGTGAACCTCCAAGATGCAAAAGTCAGCAATGGTTTGAATTCCTTTTCGCATTTCTCGCATCTCGTCACCTCGCGAGTTGGGGCGTTGAGCCTTCGTGCTCCTACCTTGCAAACCTCCGAGACACGAAATTCAACGATGGTTTGACTCCCTTTTCAAACTTCTTGTATCTTTCCACCTCACGAGTTGGGGCGTCGAGCCTTCATGCTCCTACCTCGTGAACCTCCGAGATGTGAAAGTCAGCGATGGTTTGACTTCTTTTTCGCACTTCTTGCATCTCACCACCTCACAATTTGGGGCATCGAGCCTTCGTGCTCCTATCTCACAAACCTCCGAGATGTGAAATTCAGTGATGGTTTGACTTCCTTTTCACACTTCTCACATCTCCCCACCTCGCGAGTTGGGGCATCGAGCCTTCGTGCTCCTATCTCGCAAACCTCTTAGACGCAAAAGTCAGTGATGGTTTGACTCCCTTTTCTCACTTCTTGCATCTCGCCACCTCGCAAGTTGGGGCGTCGAGCCTTCGTGTTCCTATCTCGCGAACCTCTGAGACATGAGAATTCAACAGAATGTTGACTCCTTCCCAGGCGACGTGTGTCCATCCATCAACCATGCGGGCCCCACCTCATGGATGTGCCATGTGTTCTCACGAACCTCGGATCTTAGCACTTCATGGGTTGAGCACCCAATCCTTGTGCTCTCTTCTTGCGAAACCCCAAGATGTGAGATATCGAACTTGGATCTCTTCCGGACTGCACCAACCCTAACTGCCTTGCAACTCTGCAATATCCAATGGTTATTGGTTGTTCACCACTTCTATCTCGAAGTGTCTCTGTCATCTGTTTCTTCTCTCTTCTGCACGCGTCTGGACGTACAATTTTGATGACCCAGATCTATTTCACTCCAACTAATCTAACGAAAGTTGTAACTCTTCCTTGAGCATGCACTTCTCTTCCTTCTCCTTGGAAGATTTCTTAAGTATCAAAGGTCTCAGCCTTTGCTTCTCCTCTGTGACCTTTGCAGCTATGGCTTCATGCACAAAACGGAGCTATCCCTCCTAGGCTTCTCTACTCTGAAGTCGTGAGAGATTTCCTCGACCTCTGTGAATTCCTATAGGGTATGTGCATCTGACCAGGTGTTATCCGTCCTGAGCTTCGTCAACTATGTGGGACTTGGGATCTTTGTGCTCTTTCTCCTGGGTTTGGATCTTAAATGATTCTTCATCACATCTATTTCTCTCCTTCATCAAGTCCAGGACTTGAGTGGGCCTTGGTCTCTACTCATGAAAACAAAGGAAAGGGGTTGAGGCATTTAATGCCCCCTCTTCTCCTTCCAATCTAATGACCGTGAGTTACTGCATATCTTCCGAGAGGATCTCCCCCATTAAACGATACTTAACCCTATGCAACCATATCGGGATTTCAAGAGGATCGTTCCTCCTCGTGCAGGGTTACTAAGGCCTTACGCCTTCACATCCTCTTTCTAGGTTCTTGATGGATTTTTCAAGGAGGGTATCTCTATGGGGAGGTTTACCTAGGGTACTATCTGAGGTGGATAAGGGTATCTGTCTCTCGAGAACTAGACGTGAAGTCTTAATTAGATCAGTATGTATTTAAATAGCGATTTATGAAAACATAAGCCATGTGTAGTCTTTCCATTATAAACATGAAAATACCAGTACTGATCAAAACACCATACAGACATTCTTGCACTGAAATCATTCACAATTTCACAGCTTATGAGCATAAATGTTAGAATATATATATATATTTCAAGATGCCAGAGACAAAACACTTATTAGAAAAACACCAGAGGTGATGCAACTGCTGAGAGGGGTGCTTGTTTCCACCCAACCGTAGGCTCAGTGACTCCCAATGGATTTACCACTAGCCACCCCCGAGATGATACCACGATACTTTGGGACGGCATCTCTATCTGCCAGTGACCGAGAATGAAGGTTACTCCCCTTCTTCTCTGCTATCACTCATTCTGCATATATTTCCAGAGTTCTTCCTCCCGCATGTTTTCCTGTGATCGTACACTCCTCCTGCCTTTTTCCTTTCCGGTGAGGTTGCGTGTGGCACAATCTCCCTCATGGTTGTCAGGTGTCAGGACCCCATGGATGGGCAGTTTTACCCCCATACCTAATTATGCATGAGGATCCATCCACCTACCAACCTGCGAGCAATTAATTTTGGACCAGCGAGCCACTCTAGGTTCTCCGGGCCAGTGAAGACCAAATACAGTATTGATTTTTAGTGGAAGTTAATGCCACCATTCCAGGTGCATTCCACCACCTCTATATAGCCATCGTGGTCTCTTTTTCAGCATATTCCCCTCTCAGTAGTCCTGCAATATATGTATTCATAATATTATTCACATTCATCAAACTTTTTCACAAGGTCTATTCACATTACACATTCACATTTTTGAGTTTGCCACACTACTTGGCCAGTATAGTTATTTTTACAGACTGGGGGAAACAAGGTGTTACAATTCCTTCCCCCTTAAAGGAACATCGTCCTCGATGTTCTATCTATCAACATGGCTTGTATGTACAGATGTAAACAAAATCAGATATGCCTGTTTCATGGAATTCTCCATTTCCTATGTAGCCTCATATGGGCCAAAATGTTTCCACTGCACCTTGACCTGTGCAATGGTCAACACGGAAAACATATTAGAATCTTGTACATATTTCTTCAATGATGAAACATGGAAAACATTATGTGCTTTGACTGTGGGAGGAAGTGCTAGCTGATAGGCTACAGGTCCCACTCTATCTAGAACCTCAAAGGGTCCACCATAATGAGGTGCCAACTTGTCACAAGCTCCCATTTTCAGGGAACTCTTCCTGGGTCTAACTCTGAGATATACATGGTCTCCCGTTTTGAACTCTCTTGGAGTTATCTTTTGGTCGGCATAACTTTTCTGTCGGTTTTGAGTGACCTTCGGGTTTTGTTTTATCTGAGTCAATTGTTGTTCCATTTCTTTTAACATGTCGGGTCCAAAATATATTCTATTTACGGGATTACTCCAGCTGACTATAATATTACATGGCCTACCATAGAGGACCTTGAAGGGACTCATATTTATGGATGCTCGGTAGTCGTTGTTGTAGGCAAATTCTACCAGTGGCAAGTAGTCTTCCTATTTCTTTGGTTGATGCATTACATGCATCCTTAACATGTCTTCTAATATTTGATTCACTCTTTCTGTCTGTCCATCGGTTTGAGGGTGATAGGTAGTGCTAAACAACAATTTGGTATCTAAACCAGTCATCAGTGACTTCCAAAAGTTAGAAGTAAATTTCATGTCTCTGTCAGACACGATCTCTTTCGGCATACCATGCAGTCTGAATATCTATTTCATGAATACCTGGGTGATATTGATTGCCTTGTAGGTCGACTTGACGGGGATGAAGTGAGAAGACTTGCTCAATTTATCCACCACCACCATAATGGCGTCATTTTGTCTGGTCGAAGTCAGTAATCCAATGATGAAATCCATGGAGATGGTTTCCCATTTCCATTCTGGGATTGGCAAAGGTTGCAATAACCCTGCTGGATGTCAGTGTTCTGCTTTAACCTGTTGGCACTCTATGCATTTCGCTAGGTACTCGGCTATGTCTTTCTTCAATCCAGGCCAATAAAATTGTTTCATGGTGGCAATGACCATTTTCTGGTATCCTGGATGACCCGAGTAGGGTCTTTTATGTATTTCATCCATAATGAACCTTTTCAAGTCGTCACACGCTAGAATATAAAATATGTTCCTGTAAGTGAGCAGACCTCCTTCGGTCATCTGATAGCCTTCATATTTTACTCCGGTGGGTTCTTGCTGTAGGTACATGGTCATGGTCTGAATGAAGGGATCTGTTTCTTGTATTCCTGATTCTTTCCTTGACATCTGTCTCGCAGGTGCTCACTGCTGCCAGATGAATTGTTTTCATGCTTCTGCTAAGGGCATCGACAACCCTATTTTCTTTTCCTTTAATGTGTTTGATTTCGAAATCAAATTCGCTAAGGAGGGCCATCCATCTAGCCTGTCTAGCGTTGAGATTTGGTTGATTAAATAGGTATCGCAATCCACAGTGATCTGTCATAAGTACAATTTTTCTTCCTAGGAGGTAATGCCTCGACATTTTCAAGGCATGCACTATGGCAGCCAGTTCTAGATCATGGGTCACATAGTTGACTTCATGCTCGTTCAATTTTTGGGATTCATAGCAGATCACACTTCCTTTCTGCATAAGGACTCCTCTAAGCCCTTTCTTACAGGCATATATGCACACGAGGAAGTTAGCTTTTGGGTCGGCGATTTTTAGCATGGGTGCATGGGTCAGTAGATGTTTCAGGGTTTGAAATCTTTCTTCACATGTCTGTGTCCATATGAATTTTGCCCCCTTCTTCTGGAGGGCAGTGATTGGACAACCAATCTTGGAGAATCCTTGTATAAATCTCCTATAATATCTTGCTAATCCCATAAAGGATTTGATATCCAAAACATCCTTTGGGGTAGGCCATTGCATGATAGACCTGATTTTGTCAGGGTCCACTGCTACCCCTTATTCGGAAAAAACATGACCCAAGTAATGTATTTTCTTCTGGAAGAAGTCACATTTGTTGAATTTAGCATAGAGTTGATGCTCTCTGAGTACTTGCAGCACAATCCTAATATGTTCTTCATGCTCTTCTCTATTCTTAGAGTAAATTAATATATCATCAATAAAAACTAGCACAAATTTATCTAGAAATTTACTGAGTACATTGTTCATCAAGCACATAAAAGTAGCAGGGGAATTGGTCAACTCAAATGGCACTACCACGAACTCATAGTGACCATACCTCGTCTGGAAGGAAGTTTTATGGATGTCTTCACCCTTGATTCAGACTTGATGGTATCCCGATCTCAAGTCGATCTTTGAGAAAATAGATGCACCTCCCAATTGATCGAACAAATCATCGATCCTGGGCAAGGGGTACTTGTTCTTTATGGTTATCTTATTGAGTTGTCTATAATCTATACACAGTCTAAGGGTGTCATCCTTCTTTTGCACAAACAAGACTGGCACTCCCTATGGAGATACGTTGGGTCGAATATAACCCTTATCCATCATTCCTTTTAATTGCAATTTGAGTTCAACTAACTCGGGTGTGCTCATCTGGTAGGGTGTCCTAGACACTGGCACTGCTCCCGGTGTGAGTTCTATTAAGAAGTCTATGTCTCTTCTCGGTGGTAGACCCGATACCTCTTCCGAAAACACATCACTATATTCTCTCAGGGTAGGATGATCTTCAAGGCTGGGTTTGTCAACTTCTATGGCTTCCAACACCTGTATTGCATATAGGAGACATCCCTTTCGGCAATACTTTCTCATTTGCAGAGCTGATATTTGTCTCACCGAGACAGGCTTTCAGATCCTTTGAAGGGTCATCATTTTTCCTTCTTTGCTCACACATTCTAAGGTTTTGTGGTAACAGTCCAATCTGGCTTTATGGGCGATTAGCCAATCCATACCAATCAATAGATCGTACGATCTGAGTGGTAATACGTTAAGGGTTTCTTGGGTGGGAAATTCAGCCAACATCAATTGGTAGGCTGGTATGACTTCTCCTACCCTTCTTTTGGTGCCAGTGGCTAACTGTACCAACCATGGCTTGGTTTGTTTTTGTGGCTGTAGTTTACACTTATCAACAGCTTTAGGGGCTATATAACTCAAATTTGAACCAAGGTCAATCAAAATAGACACTAGATGGTTGGAGATCATACCTTCTATCTTCACCACTGAAGCTTGATGGTTAGCTTGGTTATTATCCAAGGTTGCATAAATCTGTGACACACTCCTGGCCACATCATTAACTGTAGTAGCTTCCTGGATGTTATAAATCCTCCGACTATTATGTTGTCGGTGTGGACAGTCTCTTAGGAGATGTTCTTCTCCACAACCCCAACATTTCAAAGGTTCTCTCTTTGGGTTATCAGTCTTTACTGGTACAGGTCCAAAAGTTTTACGTCCGCCCGATGAGGGAAAGTTCTGTTGGAGTACACTCCGGGCTGGAAAGTTCATTCTTGGGTTCTTCTTATAGTTCTTAAATCCTGGGGATTTAATCCCCTTTTTCTGGAACCTTGAACTATTCTTTGGTTTTCATCCTTCACGAGGTTCCGCTCGATGTCCACACTGTTCCTGACAATATGTTGCCTTTCAAATAGTGCCTTCTAGGGTATTTGGCTCATCAAATTCAATTCTGTTTTGGTAGTCCTTGGGTAGCCCATTGATGAAGCGCTGCACCTTTGCCTTTTCTTCTTTTATATAAGGCACATATCTCAACAAGTCGAGGAATTTGTTGACATATTCCTCTATAGTGAGTTGCCCCAGTTTGAGTTCATAAAATTCTTTTGTCTTCTCGTCGAAATATTTTTCCGACAAATACTTCTTCTGGAAGTATTTCTCAAACTATTTCTAGGACAGATCCTCTTCGCAAAACCCTTTCACATTCTTAAGATATTCCCACCAAATGGAAGCCTTTCCATTCAGATTGAAGGTGGCTACTCGGGCCTTCAAATTTTCTGAAAAATCATGGACTCTGAAATATTTATTTAGTCCAAGCAACCAGGCCTCTACTTCCTCTCTCTTCTTTATCTCACCATCCAAGGAGGGTGGCTTGGCCTTTCTAAATTCCTCAAATTTATGACCCTTGGAAGTCTTTTTCTTCTTCTGTTTTCTTTGAGAATAGGAATTGATTCTGTTGTTGGAAGAGTCTTCTGAATCGCCAGCTTCCTTCTGAGAGGAATCACTCGGCACTGGTCCCTTACCTTTGGGGTGGACCTTTTTCAAGGTGCTCCTCTCAGTGTGGCCACTGACATGACCATGTTTCAGAGTTTCAGGTTCATGTTGCATTTGTCTTTGTAGATCGGATAAACTCTGTAGTAAAACTTCGTTAATTTCTGTATGATTTTCTTGTTCTTTAATCATCCTTTCATTGTCGGCCTTGCAGCTTTGCAACTTGACCATGAGACTCCTCACAGTCTCAGCTAGATCTCGAGGGGTCCCTATTTCCCTTCTTTCGTCAGACTCTTCATATCTATTGTGGGAGCCCTCTCCCACCTCTTGATGAGTCAACATTCTCTGCGTCTGTAAATTCCTGCGGTTGATTGCCTGCTTGGGTGCAAAAGACAAACGATGGTTGTTAGTCAATAGTTAGATACATTTCTATAACCCACGCAAAAATTCATAATTCTTTCACATGCATACACAGTCGGGTTCTTATTTTCAAAATTTGATCCTTTGAATATAAAAGGGTTTAAGATAGAGGTTTACTCCTCTTAGGAGTGTTCCGGACAGAGATTTTGTGCAACTCGTTCATGAACCCAAGCAAGCCAAGTGTTGTAACCATGCTCTAATACCAATTTGTCACATACCCACTACGGAAATTAAAAATTTTCACCCCTTTTATTCTTTTCTTTGAAGAACAGAATTCCTCGAGTCCCTACAAAACTTGATATAGTCCCTGCCATCCCTTAAACGCACTCATTTGATCGAGGGTTATGGTCACAGGACTAACCAGTATGGCATCCTTTTGCTCTTCGTGACACGGCGTTACCAGAGCGTTGAGTTTTCTTTTCGACTCTGATAAACCCCAAAATTCAGCGATGGTTTGAATTCCTTTTTTCACTTCTCGCATCTCGCAACCTCACAAGTTGGGGCATCGAGCCTTCGTGCTCCTGCCTTGAAAACCTCCAAGATGTGAAAGTCAGCGATAGTTTGACTTCCTTTTCCCACTTCTCGCATCTTGCCACCTCGCAAGTTGGGGCGTCGAGCCTTCGTGCTCCTATCTCGCGAACCTCCGAGATGAGAAAGTTAGTGATGGTTTGACTCCCTTTTTTCACTTCTCGCATCTCACCACCTCGCGAGTTGGGGTGTCAAGCCTTCATGCTCCTACCTCGTGAACCTCTGAGATGCAAAAGTCAGCGATGGTTTGACTTCCTTTTCGCACTTCTCGCATCTCACCACCTCACGAGTTGGGGCATCGAGCCTTCGTTCTCCTATCTCACAAACCTCCAATATGTGATAGTCAGTGATGGTTTGACTTCCTTTTCACACTTCTCGCATCCTTCCACCTCGTGAGTTGGGGCATCGAGCCTTCGTGCTCCTATCTCGCGAACCTCCGAGATGTGAAAGTTAGTGATGGTTTGACTCCCTTTTCGCACTTCTCGCATCTCACCACCTCACGAGTTGGGGTGTCAAGCCTTCATGCTCCTATCTCGTGAACCTCTGAGATGTGAGAAGTCAACAAAATGTTGACTCCTTCCCAGGCGACGCATGTCCATCTGTTGGCCATGTGGGCCCCACCTAATGGATGTGCTACGTGTTCTCACGAACCTCGGCTCTCGACACTTCACGACTTTGTGGGTTGAGCACCCAACCCTTGCACTCTCTTCTTGCGAAACCTTGAGATGCAAGATCTTGAACTCAGATCTCTTCCGGACTACACCAACCCTAACTGTCTTGCAACTCTGTAAGATCCAACGGTTATCAGTTGTTCGCCACTTCTATCTCGAAGTGTCTCTGCCATCCATTTCTTCTCTCTTCTGTGTGCATCTGGATGTACATTTTCGACGACCCAGATCTATTTCACTCCAGCTAATCTAACGATAGTTGTAGCTCTTCCTTGAGCATGCCCTTCTCTTCCTTCTCCTTGGAAGATTTCTTAAGTATCAAAGATGTTGGCCTTTTCTTCTCCTTTGCGACCTTCATAGCTATGGCTCCATGCAAAAAAAGAAACTATCTAGAGAACGAAGGTTACTCCCCTTCTTCTTCGCTATCACTCACTCTACCTATTTTTCCAGAGTTCTTCCTCCCTCACGTTTGCTCATGATCGCACACTCCTCCTGACTTTTTCCTTTCCGGTGAGGTTGCGTGTAGCACAATCTCCCTCATGGTGGTTAGGTGTCAGGACCCCATGGATGGGCGGTTTTACCCCCATCCCTCATTACACATGAGGAGCCATCCACCTACCAACCTACGAGAAATTAATTTTGGGCCAGCGTGCCGCTCTTGGTTCTCCGTGCCAGTGAAGACCAAATATGGTATTGGTTTTCGATGGAAGTTAACGCCACCATTCCAAGTGCCTTTCACCACCTTTATCCAACCATTGTGGTCTCTTTTTAATCATATTACCCTCTCAGTAATCCTGCAATATATATATTCATAATATTATTCACATTCATCGACCTTTTTCACAAGGTCTATTCACATTACACATTCACATTTTTGAGTTTGCCACAATACTTGGCCAGTATAGTTATTTTCATAGACTGGGGGAAACAGGGTGTTACAATTGGACCCGAAATTCAGGTGGGAATCGTGTTTGGAAGAACCAATTTTTTGGACCTTTGAATGTTCCTGAGTGCCAAGGAGTCACTTGGTTGTGTTACAAAGCTTAGGAGGTGTAGCGGTATTATAGAACCTGCAGCCGGTGTGGTATATGGCCATAGGGAGAGAGAGAGCTCAACACATGAAGTGTTGGAGCCATTGGATCTGATCGGGAGGAAAGGATATCCCTTACGACTGTTATATCCAGAGAAGGTGCCAGAAGGATATCCAAGAATCCTTTCGGGAGTTCGACTGTTGGGGAAAAGAGGGGACCGCTGAGACACAAAAACCTGAAAACCCAAGAAGATATACATCGTAGATCCGAGAGGAGGGATCGACCATTAGATCTTGTGGAGTCACTCTCGAGTTAGTAGCGAGAACCTTTCAGATTTTGCAAAGTCGGGAGATGGGAAGTGAGGAGAGGTGAACACCTCCGAAACTTGAAACCCCAAAATCCCAAAGCGACCTCCACCGTAGATCATAGGAGAGGAGCTTGATCGTTGGATCAAGTAGATGAATAGACCATAATTTAGGAATTTTGACAAACATAAGTTCAAAATGTGTGGATGCACGAACTCCCGATGCCCGAAACTCCGAAACAAAAAGTGAAAGTGGTGGGACCCTATGACGTCGCCGGAAGTGATTTGGACCTTCTTAAGGACACCATGTGTCACTACCTTGGTTGGCGATAGTTCTGCTATGGGCCCAGGGGGAGAGAGGTCAGAATTTTGGGACTGGGGAGTTGGAGAGGGAAGGGAGTGCAAGAACCTTCGGGACCAAAACCCCAAAACCTGAAACCCAGAAGCCCCGAAATCCCGAAACCCGAAGTTTCATTTGGAGAGTCTTGTAGCACCTAGAAGTTTAGCATTTGATCATGATCCCTAGATGCATGGGTTGGGGACTAAGAAAATAGGGGCTATCACCTAGAAATTGCAGATCCAAACAGAGCTCAGAAAATTCATGGAATCAAAACGTTTTCTTATTTGCATTGGTTTATGAATGTTATAGTTTTATTAAGGGTTTAAGGCCTGACAAACTTTGGTTCACTGCACAGTGTGTGTGCAGAGTTCAATGAGTTTTAGGATAGCCATGAATTGATACCGAGTATAGAAATGGAAGAGGTATGGATTTCCTCCAATTCAGAGAATGAAAGAGAAGGGATGTCAACTTGGGAGTTGAAGGATCGAACTCCAATGGGCATGGAAGAGAATTGGATAAGGAAGGCCATATGATGAAAATCATTGAAAGATTGTAGAAAGATGCCCAGGCTTGCCGAGCCGATAGCTGAAAGATCATGAGGGTCATGGATTAGCAGGGTGAATTCAACTTAAAAATGTTGAAGAGCCTAGAAAGAATAGAAAGGAAATTGGAAAAGGGGAGTGACAAAAGAAAAACAGGGAGTTACAAGACCCCTGAGAGAAAAAGAAGATCAAGGAGTGGTAGCAGACATCATCGTCGCTCCCCAAAGCATTCTAATAAAGAAGCACACAGTAGTTCAAGCCCATCCCCTACCAGAAAACACCGAAGATCTAGAGTGGATGAATTGAAAGGGGAGATGAACAAAATTAAGCCTCCTACGTTTGATGGAGAACATAAGAAGGAGGAAGATGGTGAAACATGGTTGCTTGGAATGAGGAAATATTTCCAACTGCAGAATTATTCCTCTCATGTAGAAGGAAGAATTGTGATGTATCAACTAAAAGGAAAATCATCCATGTGGTGGGATCAGCTTGTGTAGGTGCAACACATTAGAGAGAAAGATGTCACTTGGAAGGAATTCAAGAGGTATTTCAAGAGGAAATACCTGACTAAAAGATATTATGATAGAAAGATGAAGGAGTTCTTTGAACTCAAGCYAGGCARCATGACCATTGATGAATAYGAACGAAGGTTTTTGGAATTACTGAAGTATGTTCCATTCATCAAAGATGAGGCTGTCAAGATTCATAGGTATCTGAGTGGACTGCCACCTCCCATTGGTGACAAGATTCAGTATGATGATCCTAAGACTATGGAAGAAACAATAAGAAGATCAAAATGCTTATATGAACAACAAAGAGAAAAGCCTACCTTTTGGAAGGCTTGGGATGAATAGAAGAATTTTAAGAAAGAACAGAGGCAGAAGGGAAACAAACCTCCCTTTTTCAGAAATAGTCCTCAAGGACAGCCATCATTTAGAGAGTTGAGAATGGATAAAGTGGGGGAACAAAGRCCGAGATAGACRCCCATTCAGTATTGGGGCTATAAAGAGAACCACAAGTATAGAKATTRTCCCCATAAAAATGGAAAAGCAAGAGMTGTCCATAATGTTCAACAAGATGAAATAGTGGAGGACATGGGCAATAGAATGCCAAGGATCTATGCGGCCCTGGACAACAAGCAAGTTGGATTTTAGTAACACGTGATTGAAGTGGAAGGTATGAGTAGGTGGCTAGAGTTTATGTGTGAATATGACTTTGATATCAAGCATATCAAAGAGAAGGAAAACAAGGTGGTTGATGCACTCAGTAGAAAGGTGCACAACCATTAGCATGTACAGGATTGATATTAAGGATAGAATTTTGGAAGCTGCAAATGCAGATTTGCAATACAAAGACTTGGTAGCAAAGCTACAATAGAGTGAGAGACCACAGAAAGAGGAAAATTACACCTTGGAAGCTGATGGAATACTTCTATACAAAARCATAGTGTATATACCCAATGTCCAGGGTTTGAAACTTGCGATTCTAAGAGAAATGCATAATGTGACTTATGTTGGACACCTTGGATATCAGAAGACTGTGGCAGTAGTCAGGAGCCATTACTTTTGGCTAGGTATGAAGAAAGAGATCGTTGAATATATCACCATATGTGTGGAATTCCAGAAGGTTAAAGCTGAGCACAAACACCCAGCAGGGTTGCTACAACCTTTTCCCATTCCTGAATGGAAGTGGGAAGTGGTGACAATGGATTTTATTACAAGATTGCCTAGAACATGCAAGCTGCATGATTCAATCATGGTAGTGGTGGACAATCTTACAAAAGCTTCCCATTTTATTCCATTGAAAACTACTCACGAGGTAGTAGATGTTGTTGATATTTTCGTGAAGGAAGTGGCATGATTGCACGGAATTCCTAAAACAATTGTGTCCAACAGAGACTTGAAATTCACCTCTAATTTTTGGAAAGGATTGTTCAAAGGATTCAAAACGAATCTGAAATTTAGTACATCTTATCATCTTGAGTCTGATGGACAGACAAAGATGGTGAACAGAGTGATAGAAGACATACTGAGAATGCATGTGATGGACAAACCATCAAAATGGGAAGACTACATACACTTGGTAGAATTCGCTTACAACAATGGGTATCAAGTATCATTGAAGATGAGCCCATTTGAAGCAGTTTATGGTAGAAAGTGCAATACTCTAGTAAGCTAGGATAATCTAGTTGACAGGGCAGTAATTTGGCTAGAGTTGCTTAAGGAAATGGAAGAGCAAATGCTTAAAATTAAGCAGAATTTAAAAGCTGCCCAAGACAGGCAGAAACGTTATGCTGACAAAAATAGAACCCACATAGAATTAAAAGTGGGTGGTCATGTTTTCTTGAAAGGAAAATATAATAGAAGTTCCTTGAAGCTGGGAAACTATGCCAAGTTGGAAGCTAGATTTTGTGGGCCATTTGAAATCCTAGAAAGGATTGGGCCAGTTGCATATGTGCTTGCATTACCTGCATCCATGACTGTACATAATGTGTTTCATGTTTCATTGCTTAAGAAATATATACCTAATGCTAATCATGTTATCGATTGGAATGTGATTCAGGTGGAGCAAGAAGGTATCATGCAAGTGCATCCGGTGCGTATATTGGATAGGAAAAGCAAACAGCTCCAAAATCGAGATATAGGGATTGTAAAGGTCCATTGGACCTGTTACGATCTTGAGGATGCAACATGGGAGCATGAGGATTCTATGCAGGTAGAATACCCACATATTTTTGAAGATTTTGGAAATCTCTTGTTGATGTTGTGTGAAAGTTGCACTGAGGACAGTGAAAAAATAAGGGGAGGGGATTGTAATATCCCCAAGGATGAGCACTGTTGTAATCATGTTTATGAATTGTAAATCATGTTTTATAGGATGGCAAGCCAAGTTGATATAAGCCGGTAAGGCTTATGAGTTTATTAGGCCGAAGAGCCTAAGTGTTAAGGCTGGGAGCCTGTTTTGGTATATGTAATTATGCAGAACATTAATAAAAATATAAACACCGCTACGTGTAGACCGACCATGATGAATGAGTGATGGGGGAATAAGCTTCCATAGAGTGGGTAAGGGGTTGGGGGCTGGAAGGTTGGAAATGGAGGATAAGTGTTGAGCCTAGGGGCTTAAGTCCTTGGGAATAATATTTTAATATTATTCCAAAAGCCATCTGAAATATATGTTTTTCCTAAGTTCCTGGAGAGGAACGCATGCTGATGGAGTGCATGTAGCTTCACGGGTGACATGTGTCGACCCAAGCACATGCAATTAAAAAATGCAGAATTCATCCATGGAGGGGGTCACTCCTCATTCCATCATCCTTTGCATCTGATTTCGGATACCCTCACACAGCTCTGAGAACTAAAAAACCGAGACGTCTTCCTCAAGACCAAAACATCATCTGTCTGATTTTGTTATTGGTCTCCATCTATCCTTGACATACCTATGCACCATTGAGAGAACTGGTCAGGAGGGGAAAGTTGACTTGTGAGTTCAAGAACCCAGTCTATCTGCCATTGCAGAGCCAAATCCGTACCCGATTTATCTATAGGTTGTTGCTTTCTGTTTTCCTGAGTGGGGTTGTGTTGTGGTTATCCTCACCGTGCGAAAACTGTCAGAAGGGGCTAAAGAATTGGGTTGTAAGGCCCTTAGTTGAAGAGGAAGTCTTCAAGCCCGTGAGAAGCTATTTCTAGGTGAAGGAGTCTGCTGGGAAGTGGTATTCTTCCAGAGAGAGTCCAACACCAGCTACAGAGCTTTAAGACTTCCTGATCCAACCTGTTGCCAAGACCCAAAGAGAGAGGTGAAGCACTGATGGACTATTCTTGTGAAGGTGTGCACTCCTGGGTGGAACATGCATGTGGGGAATGAGAGTCTATGAGTAGTGGGCGTAAGAAGGCATCCTTGGAAGAATCCTTCCAATTATTCTTTGTAGTTTTCCTTGTAACCTCAGCGTAGACTAGGGTTCCTTTCCTTGGGTGGAGCTTAGTCCCAACTCGGGGGTGACCCACTGCCGAGCATGATGAGCAGCGTGGTCTAAGGCTGGGAGGCTCGTGGAAGGTCTGCATGTGGTTGGTAGAATTACGCTAGTAATAAAAGATACGTGTTAATTTTGTACTTAATTTATAAGTATATGCATGTATGTGATTCTTGCAATATTATCATGTATTGTGCTGTAATCATGAATTACTGTTAGTCCCATTAAACCTACATGTTATTCATAATTTTGTGATTACTCTGTTTGGTTTAGTTAAATGTGTGTAATATGACTTAATTCATGTTATATATATAAGTATGAGAATGTTGTTTCCACATAGTAGCGTTTGCCCGGTCGTGGGGTTGATGGTCGGGGATGTTACACATGTCACCTATGTCATGTCGTCATATCCCCCCTCAACCAATCACACACCACCGTGGCCTCCCCTTTGCTTCCAGGTCCTCTCCCTATGCCATGTCACCCCACACCTTTACACCTCTACACCCATACATACCCAGTCGCCTGTCGGTCACGCCCATCGTCTAGGCCTTCTCAACTCCATCCACGTCTGCCAGCCGGGTCCCTCTACAAAGGTCCAACGAAATAGCAGATGACCAAGGAGAGGTTTCCATGTCTCCTAGGCACCAAGTTTGACATGGGTCATCCTGATCCCCATGAAGTGGTTATGGAGCAGGGGAGGTGGTTGGATCATCGTCTCCCCCATGAATGAAAATTCTAAACGGTATGAATATGGAGGAAGACTGTCAGCAGGAAGTTTGAGATCATGTGCACTAAGAGACTGCGTGCACAGTCTGACAAAGCATATCTCAGAGGGACTGGCAGATCTTAGATCGTGTCTGATAGAGGAAGGCATGTGCAGAAGAGACTGCAGGGGCAATCTGACTGAGACGACGCAATGCCATTGAAGCTCGAGAATGCTTGGTGAATTATTTTGAGTATATATGTGTAGTTGTAAGTATTATTCAAGGTCGATGATAGAGTAAATCTCATGAATTGTAAAGTTTAATGAACTCTCTGGTTATCTAGTTATGTATATGCATTTGAGACTTCTTGTTTAATGACAGTCAACCTTCTTACTCCCTCTTGTTTCCCGTTGATGTTGAAAGAGTTCATGATTGACTGATTCACTTGAATTATTGTGACTACATTATGATGAAAGTTTGATTATAGTGATGTTATAATTCCTTTCAGTTCTTTGAGATTTGAATTCAAGAATTTATTGCATTTAAATTGTTCCTCCTTGGGCTGCTAAAAGACCTAATGTTCTCGATAGACCTATACATTTTCTCACCGAAGTCTTCCTCCTACTCACCCTTACTACAACTTTTTGTCTGAAGTTAAACTAAGACCTTACCGGCTCATACATATCAGTCTATTTTCTGGAGTTAAGACGATATTTTCTCGAGATTGCACCCACTTGACCCCTTTTTATAACCAACCTATGACATAAAACTATAATGGATATTGGTCTTGCCTTTCCCGCAATCTGAAGGGCAACTTTTGGTGCTAACAAAGAGTTTCTTCTTAAGGGCATCCAATTATTCCCTATGTAAATTATCATTTGTGTGGGATCATTCTTCAAATTCTACCTCTACCTTATCCCTTTGTGCTTGCATAACACTTTCTATTTCCTCCTTTTGGAGGTTATTTTCAATCCTTATTTCTCTATCGAACTCAAAATTTATGTCATCCTTTTGCTAATTTACTATTCTCTCCAGCTCARTAATCCTTGTCTATGTTGTTCCTAATGMAACAACTATATCATACAAATACATGGTGTTTKCTCCTACAAATGCATGAAGAGTAGAGGAAGTTTGAAATACATTTTYTTTTGGATCAGGCSCTGCCTTCTATTCAATAATTKTCTTGGTTGATGGCTGACCARTAATTKTATCCCATCTTTTCCTYTTGTTTTTTCTCTTMTCAATTCCCTTGGTTTTGTCACTCTAATAGTATTGCCCTATTGCTACTACAACATCATCAAAATTCAGTACCTATGAGGAGAAACTTAGATTTCTTGGTATGGCCATAAGAGGGGTACATTCTTGTGGGGGGATGTTAATTATGCCCACATTTAGAGTATATGGATTGTTCTAAGTTTCATTTAATTTTTCCTATCTTTTGATTTTTGCTTCCTCGCCAACTTTCCTTTTGGCTTTATCTTCAACAACCTTTTGTTGTTCTTCATCTTCTTTCTTCTTTTGTGCATCTACCTCTACTACTAGTCTCTTCTTCTCCTCCTCGACCTTTTTCTGTTGAAGTGAATATTGTTGACTTTAATTTCCTCTTCTTTATTTTTCTTCCTCTCATCCGAAATCATTTTTAGAGTATCTTCCTTTTTCTTCTTCTCAACAACAAACCTTTTTAGTGACTCTTCCTTTTTATTCTTCTCATTTTCCTTGGAAATATTCTTAGGTTCATTTTTCATCTTCCCTTTTTCTACTTATTTTCCCTAATATTCTTATTTAGATTTTATTGTTTTTTGGTGTCTCTCATATTCTTTCTTTTTCTCCTCGCGTTCTTTATATTCTAACTTCTCTTGGTATTTCTCTAGAAGTAATTGCAATTGTTCCTCGCCTATTCTCCTCTTCTCTTCTTCTTCAAGTTTAATATTTTCTTTGGCCACATCATCTGGTATCCTTTGCAACACTTATTCAAATAATGATACTCCTTTGAATACCTCTACAAAATTTACTACATGGATAACAAGGTGAGTGAGGATGACAAATTTTACATGATTTAGTGTCAGGTCTTGTGGGTAATGTCCTTTGGCTTCTCCTAGGCGCAAACATATCTCCTGCAGAGCCTCTGCTTCCTTTCTAGCATGAGAACCATTCAACAAAATGTAAACCTATATTGATAGGGAATGTGGGACAAATCATTTTTCTAATGCTTGAGAGTAAAGAGGTTATTCCTACTACCATGGTTTGGTACGAAATTTCCTTAATTAATAAACTATNTAGAAGTAATTGGAATTGTTCCTCGCCTATTCTCCTCTTCTCTTCTTCTTCAAGTTTAATATTTTCTTTGGCCACATCATCTGGTATCCTTTGCAACACTTATTCAAATAATGATTCTCCTTTGAATACCTCTACAAAATTTACTACATGGATAAGAAGGTGAGTGAGGTTGAAATTTTTTACATGATTTAGTGTCATGTCTTGTGGGTAATGTCCTTTGGCTTCTCCTAGGTGCAAACATATCTCTTGCAGAGCCTCTGCTTCCTTTCTAGCATGAGGACCATTCAAAAAAATGTAAACCTATATTGATAGGGAATGTGGGACAAATCATTTTTCTAATGCTTGAGAGGAAAGAGGTTATTCCTATTACCATGGTTTGGTATGAAATTTCCTTAATTAATAAACTATCAGGTACATATCCAGGACGGAGGTGTGGGGCCTCAGAGTTCCCATAGACCCTAATGTATGTGTAGTATTTACCCAAATACAATTTTGGTATATCTTTCATAACATCTATATCCTCGCTCGATATTATATATGCTGGAAAGAAAAAATGTATGGTATGCAAGGGGGAGAGGAAACAATAACATATATCATAAATTTTATTTATTGTAGTTTACGTCCCATAGCTATAGACAATAAATATGTACACAAGGTTGATATTGGTCCCAAATCCATCCAAGTTCAGGGAATTGTATGGAAGATAATACATCATCAACAAGGTATGCAGACATTTAAAAACTGGGTTGTTCATACCTGGGACATTCTTGATGTTCTAGTAGATATTGAAGGTTAGTATTTCTTCCAAGCAAAAACCTACCATTTATTTACCACTGTATAGGCCATGAGAAGACATTCCATTTGAAAATGTGTGCTCTTCTCTTCTCCATAAATTCTATGTGTCATGGTTTTTAAAATATTGTGGGGCGTTTTGAGTTCCTATGAAGAAATTAACCTCTTCCCTTGCTTAATTTTTTTGTCTTCATCACACTGTCACTCTTCCATTAACTCAACAAAATACTTGTTGTCCTTGTTGAATTTCTTAAAATCTAGTTCATTTAGGGAAACCACAAACTCTGGAAGGTGGTATTATAGGATTATGTCTTCAGGCCTCAGAGATGCTATCTGGATTCTCAACTTTCTCATGATTGTAGTTTTACTTTTGTCAAACATTTTGAGACACCATTGTGTTGTGTCATTGTAAGGAAACATAATTGGAAGGGAAACAAGTAGGTGAATACCAATTTTCTAGATATCTCGATAAACTTCTAAATTCTCTTCCTTCAGAAGGAAACCACTGGTGTTGACAATTTTGTATATCTCATCATACCTAGGAAAATGGTCCACATCGTTGTGATAACTTGTCTCTATAACTAGAAGGTGGTATTAGAGTCTTATGTATTTAGGCCTCATAGATACTATCTAGATTCTCAGTTTTCTTGTGATTGTAGTTGTACTTTGGTCAAACATTTTGAGACACCATTGTGTTGCATCATTGTAATGAAACAAAATTGGAAGGGAAACAAGTAGGTGAATAATTGTTTTCTAGATATCTCGATAAACTTATAAATTCTCATCCTTCGGCGGGAAACCACTGGTGCTGAAAATTATGTATATCTCATCGTAACTAGGAAAATGGTCCACCTCATTGTGATAACTATTCTTTGTAACTAGAATGTTTCCTAGATTTATTGTAGGTGTAGGCATAGGCATTGGTGCAGGTGCTATGGGGTTTCCCCCCTTTCTGGTTTGTGGGTGCAACATGGTGTTGATATAATATCCTATAATGGATATATTTTATACAAGCTTACTGAATAGATAAAATATTTCATAAATTAAAATTATCTTAATCGCATACCTATAATTTTGATATGGAATCGAGGCTTGAAGACAACTCTAAATCGCAGTGCATAGAGAAAATATATTTTCACAATGTTACAATGAAGCATAATACATTGGTTAGGTTTGATAATATAACGTATATGTAATATTACCTTAACCATTCAAAATTAATTCTTAGTGGAGGAAAACTCATTTGCAGGAATGAGGTAGTGTCTCCATTAATGCATTCATAAGAAAAAATTACCAAATTTGTGTATCAGAGGCATTATAATCATGAGATCAAGAGTGGAGAAAGTTCTCAACGATGATATTGGTGTGATTCTCTGTCAAACAGGAAAATATATGTAGTTGACCTTCACTTGTACAAAAAGGTATCGAGGAATATTCATTCCTTGTATCATGATGCGTTCTAGAGATAAGAGGTTATAAATCACATATAGATTTCCTTATAATAACATACTATCCAAAGGAATCATCATCAAAGAGGGAAATTTTACGTTACTTTCAAATTCTGATTAGAGGGTGTTGAGGAATATTCCCCTTGTTTCATTG
>JZKD02S1791051.1:450889-463428 GCA_000966675.3 Picea glauca | reverse complement strand
AAAGAAGAGAAATATTTGGAATTGTCAAATACTAAGGATTCTGCAACACCAAATCTAGTTATAATGAAAGAATCAATGAAATATATCACTTGGTTTTCATTCACAATATTTAAAGAAATTGCTTCAGTCCATCTGGTGAAGCAGTCTATTGTAGTGAGGATGTACGTGTGTAGTTGAGAAGAGTTGGGGTTTATTTCTCCTATCACATCCAAAGCCCATTGCTGAAATGGGCATTCAATTGTAACCAGTTGCAGGGGAAACGTAGGATTCCTTTCCCTTCTAGCTAACGTTTGGCATCCTTCACATCTTCTTTCACATGCATGTAAATATATAAATAAAGTAGGCCAATAATAACCTACCTTAAGGATTTTATGTGCTATGGTATCTCCCCCAAAGTGTCCTCGAGATGGTCCATCATGTAATTTGGAGAGGACATTTTCTGCATCTTCTTTCTCCAAACACCTCAGGAGAACACCATCATAATTATTCTTGAATAAAAACTCTTTAGTTAATTAGTATTGAGATGATTTGAGTCTAAGCGTTCTTTTTTTCTTGTGTTACATGTATTGTGGGGATGAACCATGTGTTAAATAATACTTCATTTCATAATACCATGGGTTATTATTTGCAAGGATGTAGTAAAATTATTTATCCAACAAACTTTGATCTTTATAGAGTTCATCTTCACCTCTTCTATCTTCTGTTGACTCAGCTTCCAACTCACAGAGTCATTTTTCTTTCACAATATTTGCATGACTTATTTTTGGATCATACTCCTGTAAATTTGTCATCCAATTTTCTCTCTTATCTCCCAAATCCTTTTGTACCAAAATATTTTTAACAACAAGATAAGGAACTATCACTTTGGTCTTGTACTTGACTAGGTATGGCCTAAAATGTTTGATATATTTAAATATAACATAGGATTATTTATCTATTTTTAGATAACCTAGATCTTCTCCTTGCAACCCAGAGCTCATAAAGGAAATTGGGATTTCATTCCCTTCATTATTTTTCTAGGTGAGGAATGTTTCATATGCAGTATCAGAACCACAGGTATAAAGGATGAAATCTTTGTTGAAATCAGGACTCACCAAAGCAGGGTCCCAAGCTATTTCTTCCTTGATCTTTCTGAATGATTATTTTTCCTTGGAACCCTGTTTGAAATATGTATTTTTATTTATCGTATTCTGAAGAGGTTTGACAGTTTCAACAAAACTTGGGACAAACCTTCTTACAAAATTTATTTTCCAAATAAATGACTGCATGGAATTTTCTTTATGGGGATTTTTTTTTTTTTGAGATGGTTTCGGTTATTTCACGTTCTATCATCATTTCCTATTTAGACATAATAAATTCAATAATTTTCCTTCATTGACTGCAAAAACAAATTTCATTGTATTTGTTATGAGGAATAAATCTCTATGGTTTGGGGTAGGACCACAAAAAACAGAATGAACCAAGAAATCAACTCAAATATCAATTATGCTAGATAAATGGAAATTCCAATAAAAGAAAGGTTAGAATACTACCGCTTCCGAACATTCATAGGATACCATCATTGAGATCACAATCTAATGCCCGATATCTACAACTTGTCCTCAACATCCAATATACACAAGAATATGGAAAATGTATGAAAAGTTAGTATATCAACTAGCATAATACATTAACATGTATAGAAAATTTACCCATGGAAAATAATATAAACATTTGCAACATCTAATTGGAAGAGAAAAGAGTATTTCTATTAATATAATAATCAAGAGTACATAGGTGACAACCTCTTGTATCAACAACTCGTTGAAACCTAGAAACTAAGTCCCTCCACCTAGGCCTTCACCACTTCAATCCTCCACAAGGAAAGCTCACAAGATCTAGGATTAATTGGGTTCCTCCTTCACAAGATAGGGAGAGATGAGTTTAGACTTAAAGGATTAAGGGATGCAGAGTCAAGGATGTAATATGAGGCAAAATTTCTCCAGAGTGTACTTTTTCTCAACTTTTTTTCCCCTTCAAGACTTCTATATGGTTCAATTTATAGCCTCCAAAGGGAATTGAAGGGTCAAATCAAAGCATTTCTAGAAAATGAAAGGCCAAGGATCATGGATCCCATGACTTGGCATGGTAAATTCAAAACATTTTTAATTTTGATCACAAAAACCGATTTACATGGTTTGTAATGGAGCAACCTATGTATACGTGAGTTGTATAACTGTAGCCCACATATATGTACAAAATTATGAATTTTTTACTTTTAATGGAGAAAAATGGAAAAACTGAGTCTGCAAAGAGAAAGGGTAGGCCACCAAAGCATGATGCATAGGGTGTGGAAAAAATCCCTATAACTGTATTTAGTGAAATTCCATATCTTCTACATCTATTGAATATTTTCCTTAGGTGGGATATATGGTCCCTTTTGTCTTTGGAGAAGACAGTGACATCATCAATATATACTACCACATAGTTACCGATTAGTCCTCTAAATGTAATGTCTATGGCTCTTTGTAATTTTTCCCATGCATTTATTAGTCTGAAAGGAATTTTCTTGTAGGCATAGGTTCCCCATTTTGTTTGGAAATAACTCTTCCACTAATCGTCATGGGTAAACAAAACTTGTTTGTAACCAAAAAAATACATCTAATAATGAGAGCATTTCAAAAATAGACACAAATTTTAAGGTTTGTTCCATAGGTGGCACATGATACTGTAATTCTCTAAATATTTATTTAAGTTTTTGAAATCAACACATAGTCTTATTTCCCCATTCTTTTCTCTTACATGCACAAGGTTAGAAATYCATTGAGTGTGCCTAATTTGGAAGATTKTTCTTGCTTCCAAYATCTTATTTAGTTCATCCTTCACCYGAGGTTCTAAGTTTGGGTGCATATTTCTCAAMTTTTGTTGGAAARGTTTTATTTGAGGCTTCATGGGGATGACATGTTGGATGTGTTGGATGGMTAGYTTTCATCGATGTTGTTGGATAGTTGGTTGTCATTKATGTCAACATAAGTGATTGTCATTGATGTCAACATATGTGAAGGGAGAATTTTAAGAAGTCCACAAGAAGTCCTAGAGGTGTGGTCATGAAGACCAAAGGTGTTTGAGGAATAAGKACATGAAAGAAAGTGTAAATATAGGTAGCACACTCATAGATGGATATTCYTCRTCATACCATTTCCAATGGTAGGTGAAACATCAYGTACTTCCTGAYGGTTGATRAGYTATGAGGTCWTGAAGTTGGAAACCCTAAAGATTGGTTAAAAATCCCTTAAAYAATTACAAACCATTAATTAAAGGGTAAAGTGGTTGTAACATGAAAACADAGGTTGCCCCTAAATTTAAGGABAGAAGTTACTTAGAAAAGGTATAAAGACAGAACAAGAAGCGCCTCATTTGTACATTCACTTACACAATTTTATTGAATATCTTCTAGTGAGAAAGTGATCTATTGGAGAATATGAAACGATGAATCCGAGGCAGGAAAAGAGTAAGGAGAGAAAAAAATTTAGGATTACAAAGGAGAGCGAGGATTTTTGAGAAACCCTAATTTGGATGACCCTCGCGGGTCAAACTACGGTTGTCCTGTGAGGCACCCCCGTGGGTTGTACAGACCTTATCCCATGAGGCCCTGTGTGATGCATGGGTTATTTTCACAAGGCTAAGAAAAATATGTAGGAGGATGTTAGTACTCGGTTGTTGAGGCTGAGAAATAGTTACAGCTCTGAAATATTATGTATCAAGTTAGATACATGCTTAAAGGTATGTCTATATGCATGTCTTGAGGGTTACATGTTGGTGATGTTATGGTACATGCTTGAGGCATGTCTTTGGTATCTTGTTGAGACTTTGGTACATGCTTGAGGAACATATTATGTGCATGGTGTGAGGCATATTTTTGGTACATGTATGAGGTACATTTCTTGGTGATATTGATGCATGTTTAAGGAACTTCTTGCTGATATTATGGCACATGTTTGAGGTACATACATTGGATGTTTTGGTATATTCCTTGAAGAACATCTTGGATACTTGGAATGTGATTTGTTGTATGATATATTCTTGAGGAATATCATGAGTGACATGGCACATGTTTGATTGTATCTCTTGGTACATTGTTTATGGATCTTGGCACATGCTTGAGGCACATGGTTTGAGGTACAACTTGGCTACATGATTGAGTGTTGTTATGGTACCTTTGTATCTAGTTTGGTATGATTTTTATAAGCACATCTTTGTGATGTTGTTACATGGTTGCTGGCATATGTATGAGGAACATTCTTTGGTGCTTGGTTGAGGCACATCATTTGGTACATAATTGATGCTTGGTACAATATGGTACATGGTTTTGGTATACGATTGAGGTATATGGTTGATCATTGATGTTATGGTACTTACACTTGGCATATATTATGGTAAATGAGTGGTGATATTGAGACACATTGATGCAGGAGCATCTCTCCACGTCAGCCAGCCATGTCAAGCACGTGCATTCAAGTTGAAGAGAGAGGCGCAGCCTCATTTGAAATCTGAATTGAATGTAATTTAATGTTTAAGCTGGTGAGTTGTGAAGCTATGCCTTTTTGCAGGATGTAGATAAGATAGGCCTTCAATGTTTTGTAAGGCTGAGATCTAGATCCGAATGCGGACTAGACAGCCCATTCAATGTAATTGAATAGGGTAGGTAGATTGGGGGGAAGCGCTCGAAGAGCCCCCTCAGGTAAAAGAGATTTTGTATCTCATTTTGGGAAGTAGAGAAGTGGTAGTTGAAGTTGAGAGAGAAGAGAATCTGAGAGTAGAGAGCAGAAGAGAGGAGAAGATATAGAGAGGAGAAGAGCTGAGACCTTGTTACAGGTTGTGCTCAGGAACACCTTGTACAAACAGGCATTTGCCATTTAAGATAACAGAAGCAGTTTTTCCTGCATGGATTCTGTGTTGAATGAATGTATGTGCGTGTTCTTTATGTGTGCTGTAGATGTATGTTGTAGGTTTTCATTTGCAGGAGTGTGTTTGATTTCCAGGGTTGAAGGTCTTTGAGGCTTCATACCAGGAGGGTGTGACAGAATGCTGCGGGTTCTGATAGCCGTGCACAGAGGTTGCATTTCTGAATACTCTGGTTTCAAACGAAGACGTGTTGCAGCACAAGAACTGGAGTCAACAAATCAGGATAAAGACCTCAAGGTTGTTGAATACCTTGGAGGCAAGGCTGTGTGGGAGAAGACACAGTTGCAGATAGAATCTCTGAGGAGTTCTCTGAAGCTATGCCAAGTGGGCATTGAGCATATGCACAGTGGTGCATTGAGAGGAACTCTGTTGTGAGTTCAGAAGAACTAGAATCACTAAGGATCCTGAGAGCTCTGCCAGGTGGGCATTGAGTAGGTGCAAGGAGTGCACAGAAGAGGACAAAATTGTTGAACGTTTTGGGAGAAGACACTCTGCCAGGTGGGCATTGAGTAAGTGTGCAGACAGGTATAGAAGAAGAGGAGAGAACTCTTTGAGTTATGGAAATTAGAGGAAGAATCCACTAAAGGATCTCCACAGGGTTGTTGAACGCCCTGTGGACTCAACAAGAGGTTGCTTGAGAGAGAAATAGCCAGGAGGGCATTTCATTCTCCACTTGAGGGAGAAGGAAGACGGATAAAATCCCTTAGGGGTCTGAGCGTTTGAGACACTCAGGAGAGACAACACTGTGCGTGTGTGAAGACTCTGTAGAGGCGCAGAAGTTGAAGAATCCTTCGAGGATTTGAAAGGAGAAAATCTCAGGTGGAACAGCGTTGAGGAGAACGCACGGCAAGAAATCAGGTAAAGGAGTTCGTAGAGGAGAAAGAAGACAAATGTTGAGGCATTTGGGAAACTTGGAATTCTTCCAAGCATCAGAAGAAAGTGTGCAACATCAGGAGGGAGCACAGCAGCCATCATATCGGTGGGAGGAACAGATCTGGACTATTGGTTTCTACGTCCAGGAAGGAATCTCAGGAGGAGCACACAGAAGGGGAGATTGTGGACTGTCGGATGTTCACATAGATACCCGTCAGCCATCGAATCGGACAGGAAGGTGCACGGTGTTTAAACCATCGGGAATAACCGAAGAGAAAATCCCGACGAGAGGCGTGGCCATCAGGATATCGGCTTTCGCCATATCGTGGATTCCATGAACATGAAGTCCATGCGGTTCAGAATCGCAAAGTCTGAAACCCCGAACGGAGGGAAGTGCCATTTGTGGAGCCAGATGTCGGCATAGCGGAGAATCGACACTTGGGATATCAGAATTCTTGAGGTCTAGGAAGTCGGGACACTTCAAGTCTCGAAACAACGAGATTGGATCAGGGTCGTCCATCAGTTGGGGATACGTGGTAGAGATCTAGACTATCGGGGGAAGTCCTGATAGAAGGTCAAATTGGTGCATCGGAGTTCGGCGTTTTGCGATTCCTGAGGACAAGGCATTCGGGACATCAGAAGTCGCGAAATCGCGAGAAGCAATCAGGACTTTCCATTAGAGGAGGACACGTGGAGGAGATTGGAGCACTCGGGAGATTTCCTGAAAGGAAGGTCATCCATCGACATTATAGGAATCGAGAAATCGGGAATCCCGTGGACAAGAAGTCATTACAATTCAGAATCACGAAGTCTAAAACCATGACAAGGGGGGGAAGTGCCATCGAGGGGCCAACTGTCAGCATATCGGAGAATCGGGATTCGAGGGATCGACAATCCTATGGGAAAATGCATTTCAGCATTTGAAACCCCGAAGTCCCGATAGGTGGTATGACTGTGGTCATATAGAGGGAGGTTGTATGGACCCAAAAGTATAGCCCAGGGGACTAGCGGGACTTGGAGCATATCGGGATTCGACGGACCGTGGATCCTGAGGACAAGTGCATTTCGGCACTTGAATGTCTAAAACCCCGATAGGCGACAAGGCTGTGGTCTTATGAGAGCCGGTCATGTGGACTGAGAGTTTAGCCAGGAGGGGCTAAGGCTGAAAGGAGTGCATCGACAAATCGATGATTGGGAGATCGCGAGGACATAGGTTCTTGACATCGAGGAACAAGAAACCCCAAAATTCGAAATTAAGTTGGGGAGTTCACGGTTGAATGCAGAAGGCCGTGAGGAAGTATAAGGACCTGTGGATCAGATTTTCAGCAGAGATTCCGATAGGGAATCGAAAGAGCTTCTTCGACTCATGAAATTATTGATCAATCCTATGAGCAAGAGTGTGACGAGGTGGAGGTCGTGTCTCTACTACACCAAGTGGTATCAGAGCTAGAACTTTGTTTGTATATTGCAAGCAGAGGAAGAAGGAAAAAGAAGACAAGGTTGCTAGAGACTCTATGGTGATTGTTTGCAGGTAGGTGACAATCAAGAAAGCAGTCAGGAGGACTGTAGGATGAAGCTAGAAACACTCTTAGTGCGGAGTGACAACAACAGGTTTTCTAGGAGAGTAGACAGGGACAACACCATGACTATTGAAGACCATAGGCATGTTGGGAGGAAGAGAAAAGCAGAAAATCTTGCAGATATGGATAAAGAGCTCGCTGAAATAAGGGAAGACATAGAAGAGCTTGAACTGTGGAGAATAAGAGGTCAAGATGGATAAGTGAATGGCCCATGAAAAATCCGAAGATAAAATGGCCAGTCAAGGATTTGATGGTCAGAAGACAGTGAAGGTTGTTAAAAGGATGGTTGAGGTATGATGAAAACCTCAACAGACCTGAGGAAAGGGTTCAGATATGTGAACCAGAGATTGAGAGAGGTCTCAATGATGTAGAGAATGAAATGGGATCAGCTGAGGATCTCAAGAACTGCTAGGAAGGTAGCGAAAGGTTTCCAGTTTGCCAGGTGGGCAAGGAAACAGAGATGGAATTAGTTGATTCCATGGAATGCCGGGAAGGTAGTAGAGACATCCCATATTTCCAGGTGGGCAGGGATGAGAAAATGAGACTATCAGAGGGTCTCATAAATTCAGGGATGAATTCAGATCAGCAGATGAAGCTGTCAACAGAAGATAAAGTTCTCACTCCATGGGAGATGGAGTTGGAGATATTGCAGGATTGGATAAACAATCCAGAGACAGCAAGAGAACTGACAGAAGTTGAGATGTCAGAGAAGGTGACTAAACAGAAAGTCAGTCAGGAGGAGACTGCAGAACAGAAGTTTGCAGCAGAGTGGAAACTTGAGGCCACAGATGAAGATGAAGAAGAAAGCATGGGAGATCACAATGATCTACCCATGTGACGAAAATTTTTGCAGCTGGGGAGACTACAAAAATAGAGCCAGCCACTGGAGTAGTTAGACGAAGTGATAGAAGACATCAGAAGGATGATGTTGAGGTCAGCAGAAATTGTCGGCAAGGAGAATCTGAGCAGAAGGAGGAAGCAACAGTAGTTGCGCAACAACAGCAGCAACAAGATGGAGTGGATGAACAACTCCAGAGGATGATTTGGGATCCAGGAGGATTTCAACATCAGAGATGGAAAGCTCATGAGAAGGAGCTCATGAATTTTGCAGCTGAGGAGTATGATGCAGGAGCATCTCTCCACGTCATCCAGCCAGCCATGTCAAGCGCGTGCATTCAAGTTGAAGAGAGAGGCGCAACCTCATTTGAAATACGAATTGAATGTAATTTAGTGTTTAAGCTGGTGAGCTATGAAGTCGTGCCTTTGTGAAGGCTATAGATAAGATATGCCTTTAATGTTTTGTAGAGCTGAGATATAGATCCAGATGCGGACTAGACATTCCATTCAATGTAATTGAATAGGGTAGGTAGATTGGGGGGAAGCACTCGAAGAGCCCCCTCAGGTAAAAGAGATTTCGTATCTCATTTTGGGAAGTAGAGAAGTGGTAGTTGAAGTTGAGAGAAAAGAGAATCTGAGAGTAGAGAGCATAAGAGAGGAGAATATATAGAGAGGAGAAGAGTCGAGACCTTGTTACAGGCCATGCTCAGGAACACCTCGTACAAACAGGCATTTGCCATTTAATATAACAGAAGCAGTTTTTCTTGCATGGATTCTGTGTTGAATGAATGTATGTGTGTGTTCTTTATGTGTTTTGTAGATGTATGTTGTAGGTTTGCATTTGCAGGAGTGTGTTTGATTTCCAGGGTCGAAGGTCTTTGAGGCTTCATACCAGGAGGGTGTGATAGAACGCTGAGGGTTCTGATAGCCATGCAGAGAGGTTGCATTTCTGAATACTGCGGTTTCAGATGAAGACGTTCTACGGCACAAGAACTGAAGTCAACAACTCAAGAGAAAGACCTCAAGGTTGTTGAATACCTGTGTGGGAGAAGACACAGTTGCAGACATAATATCTGAGGAGTTATGTGAAGCTCTGCCAAGTGGGCATTGAGCATATTCACAGTGGTGCATTGAGAGGAACTCTATTGTGAGTTCAGAAGAACCAAAATCACTAAGGATTCTGAGAGCTCTGCTAGGTGGGCATTGAGAAGGTGTAAGGAGTGCACAGAAGAGGACAGAACTGCTGAATGTTCTGGGAGAAGACACTCTACCAGGTGGGCATTGAGTAAGTGTGCAGATAGGTATAGAAGAAGAGGAGAGAACTCTTTGAGTTCTGGAAATTAGAGGAAGAATCCACTAAAGGATCTTCACACGGGTGTTGAACACCCTGCAGACTCAGCAAGAGGTTGCTTGAGAGAGAAATAGCCAGGAGGGAATTTCATTCTCCATCTAAGGGAGAAGGAAGACGGATAAAATCCCTTAGGGGTATGAGCATTTGAGAAGCTCAGGAGAGACAACACTGTGTGTGCGTGAAGACTCTGCAGAGGCACAGGAGTTGAAGAATCCTTCGAGGATTCGAAAGGAGCAAAGATTAGGAGGAACAATGTCGAGGAGAATGCACGGTGAGAACTCAGGTAAAGGATTTCGCAGAGGAGAAAGAAGACAAAGGTTGAGGCCTTTGGGAAACTTGGAATTCTTCCAAGCATCGGAAGAAAGTGTGCAAGCTCAACCGGGAGCACAGCAGCCGTCAGATCGACAGGAGGAAGAGATTTGGACTGTTGGTTTCTACGTGGACCGTCGGATGTTCACATAGATACCCGTCAGCCGTAGGATCGGACAAGAAGGTGCATGGTGTTTAAACCATCAGGAATAGTCGAAGAGAAAATATTGATGAGAGGCGTGGCCATCGGGATATCGACGTTCACCATATCGTGGATTTCATGAACAGGAAGTCCATGTGGTTCGGAATCGCGAAGTCCGAAACCCTGAACAGAGGGAAGTGCCATTTGTGGAGCCAGTTGTTGGCATAGCGGAGAATCGGCACTCAGGATATCGAAATTCTTGAGGTTGAGGAAGTCGAGACACTTCAAGTCTCGAAATAGTGAGATTGGATCAGGGCAGTCCATCAGTTGGGGATATGTGGCAGAGATCCAGACTATCGGGGGAAGTCCCGATAGAAGGTCAAATCGGTGCATCAGAGTTCGACATTTCGTGAGTCCTGAGGACAAGGAGTTCAGGACATCAGAAGTCGTGAAATTGCCAGAAGCGATCAGGATCGTCCATCAAGGGAGGACACGTGGAGGAGATCAGAGAAGTCGAGAGATTTCTTGAAAGGAAGGTCGTCCATCGACATTACTGGAATTGGGAAATCGGGAATCCCGTGGACAAGAAGTCCTTACAATTTGGAATCGCGAAGTCTGAAACCCTGACAAGGGGGGGAAGCGCCATTGAGGGGCCAACTGCCAGCATATCGGAGAATCGGGATTCAAGGGATCGACAGTCCCGTGGGAAAATGCATTTGAGCATTTGAAACCCTAAAGTCCCGATAGGTGTTATGACTACGTTCATATAGAGGGAGGTCGTATGGACCCAAAAGTCTAGCCCAGGGGACTAGCGGGAGTTGGAGCATATCAAGATTTAGCAGATCGCGGATCCTGAGGACAAGTGCATTTGGGAAATTGAATGTCTGAAACCCTGATAGGAGATAAGGCTACGGTCTTATGAGAGCCGGTCATGTGGACTGAGAGTTTAGCCAGGAGGGGCTAAGGTCGAAAGGTGCGCATCGGCAAATCGGTGATCAGGAGATCGTGAGGACAAAGGTTCTTAACATCGAGGAACAAGAAACCCTGAAACCCAAAATTAAGTCGGGGATTTCACGGTTGAATGCAGAAGGCCGTGAGGAAGTATAAGGACCTGTGGATCAGATTTTCAGCAGAGATTCCGGCAGGGAATTGAAAGAGCCTCTTCAGCTTATGAAATGATTGATCGATCCTGTGAGCAAGAGTGCAACAAGGTGGAGGTCATGTCTCTACTACATCACACATCTTGGTGATTTTATGGTTTATGAGTTAATGATTATATGGTATGTTGCTAGAGGCACTTCTTGGTGATATTGGTATGGTACATTGACTTGTGTTTATTCGTTCTTGTCTTCTTGGATTATTTGAAAGTTGATTCCTTCTTGGATGGATTATCCTACTATGTTCTTATTTCATAAGCTATAAGGATTTCATGTAACCCGCCCATGCGTAATGTAGCAAGCTCTACTCTTTCTTCTAGGGATAAAATATTAATATCAAATCTCATTGGAAGAGACCTTAGTACCTTTTGAATAATTACTGGTTCTTTAATTTCTTCTCCTAATCCTTTAATAACATTCACTATTTCATCAACTCGTAGAAAATAAGTTGCAATATCTTCACATTCTTTCATTTTTCAGTTGTTCAAATTGACCTTTATAAGTTTGAAGCTTGGCCCTTTTGAATTTGGCATCTCCTTCGTAAACATTTTGAAGTTTGTCCCAAAGATCCTTTCCAGAGTCACATTGAAAAACCTTGACATATACTGAACCAGTTAGGCCACTCATAATATCATCTTTATCCTTCGAATTGTTTTCATGAACTTTCTTTCCATCTCTATCTATTGGGGGAGTGGCAGGTGTCGTGTATCCATCTACTACTATTTTCTAGACATCAAATCCATATGCTTGCAAAATCATTTTTATCCTTCTTCTCTAGAAGGCATATGTTTGACCATAAAATAGTGGCATTCCATTATTGGTGCACTCCATGATCTTTCTTACAATGATTAGACTATTTCTGAAGGAACTTATCTGATTCCAATTGTTGGATTATTCACTAGTACTGAGAGGGGGGGTGAATAAGTATTAGGCACTTTTTACCACTTTAATCACAATATGCAAGTAGTTAATATATACAAAATTTATCACTTATGATTGCATTCAAGATACCATAAACATATAACCACAAGTACACAATACACAAGAAATTTATGTGGAAACCTAAATGGGGGAAACCACATAATTCTTTCTTATATATCAGAAGACTACACTCATAGGATGCACCAATTTCCAAAATTATCCAGCACCAAATGGAAGGATGCACCAACACCTTGTTTACAGGCTCCAACCTGAAGGAATCTACAACTCCCAAGATCCTCCAGCTCCAACCTGAAGGAATCTACAACTCCCCAGATTCTCCAACTCCAGCCCCCTAGTTTATAGGCTCCAACCTAAATGAATCTATAGCTCCCTATATTCTCCAGCTCCAACTGGAAGGAGGCTCC
>JZKD02S1791051.1:380021-390290 GCA_000966675.3 Picea glauca | reverse complement strand
TTGGAGTTGAGAAGCAGCTTGTAAAATAACTTTTGACTAATTAATCCCAGAGAGCCAAGTCCATTATGGAGGCTCAAGGAGATGTAGCCTGGAGGGGGGTGAACTCCTTTATCATGTTGTGATTGTTATGAGTTTGATGGTTTGTTTGCTGCAAGTTGTGTTGTTGTGTATTTATTGCAAGTACATATATAACCATCTAAAAGAACATTTTCTCACACATAAGCATTTACAAGAAGATACATGAACTTAATACATAAGTTTATATTGCATATTTTAACACATGAAGCAAGGTCCTGTAAAGTTTATTTTAATGAAGTAGCGGGTGCTTGCATAGCATAACAAGTCAGCCTTCTATTTTCAGATCAAAAAAGGTTTTTAACAAGGGGTTTTTTTCTTTAACAAGTTTTGTTGAGTAACACCTTTTTAAGGTCATGTTACTGGTAACTTAGGTTATATGTTAACCAATTAAACACAGAAGCATCATCATTGGAAGCATTGTAGGCGTTGTGGAATTTTACTACCGATGAAAATTGATAAACTATTTTAATAGTGATTAAATGTGTAGTTATATGTAGGATAATTTATTGGAGTTTGTCTAGAGTGGCAAGCATTATGCCTTAATTAGAACCACTTTCACTCCATAGTCAATGCAATAAAATAAAACAACATGTATATAGAAGAGAATTTTGATAACCAAAAGTATTTGATCTTCGACAAAAAGAAAGATAATTAATTTCCAAAGGATTTAAAGGGTGAATTAAATCTCATAGCAATTAAGGATGATATTGAAGACCTCTATCATAATTTTACAATAACTCTCTCTACTTCCATTAACAAGTTCTCTATTGAGGTGTCAAGTAAAAAGAAAAATAGAACAACCAACTATTGGTATGATAAATAGTTTAAGATTGCTGGAAAAACCATTAGGGATTCTTATAATGAGTCCCTAAAATCCAACAAGAAAGATAGTTACAAATCCCTAATTAAAAGAATAAAAAAAAAGATATGTCTTAAATAGAAAGAAAGAGAAGTTTTTATACCTCTATACGCTAGATCTTAAGAAATTCTAGAGGCAAATTCTAACTTGTTAAACTATATAGAACAATATGATCCATTTGAGAGATTAGAATTCCTACCTTAAAAATATTGTAATGTCCTCTTCCAATTGATTGTGATGGGAGAATGACTCAAATAGCCTATACGACTCACATAGGATATCCTCAACAATGAAAAAGGGATTCAAGGAGGTGTCATTAGGTTAAAAGATTGACAAACCCTAAAAGTGACATTAAATAAAATAAACAATTATATTTAAATGGAGTTGGAGGAAAAAGAATTGATTTGTTCAAGATAGGGGAAATATCTAGAAGGTCCAAAGGAAGGATAAATAGAAGAGAAACCCTTCCCCTTGTCATTATGATTTGATATCTTATTGAGTGGTCTTGTAGCCATCATTTTCATTGGGGTTTTGGGAAAAACCCTTCCATTGCAAGTTTAGTTTTGGTGGTGCAATATCCACCCTAGCTAGACATGAGAGGGATTCATCTAGAATCCTCATTTGAGTTCAATGTGGTGCTTGCTTTCATTTCATAGAGGTCTTGAGGACAGATCATCTTGTGTAGGGCGTTTATGGAATTTTTTCGAAGGAGATTGATCATCAAGTTCGCAGGTGTTAGGAGGGTTTCGTAAACATGTAAAAGTAGGAATCCTCGCAGGTTGAGAAAGGGTCATCCCACGAGGCCCTGCTAAACACCCCACAAGCGTCCCACGAGGACCGTTGTGAATTGGGGTTTTGTAGTAGCTTGTCGCATCAGTTCTGGGAAGAGATCTGAAGCAGTTGGAGGATCATCCCCAAAGCAAAGGTCACTAGAGAAGAGAATATAAGGCTTTGTAGAGCCTCAACTCCATATATTGGCATCATACCGGGTTCTATTGTGTTGTTTTGTAGTAGATTGTGATGTTGTCTAGCAATCATTAGTTTTTGTTCTTAATAGTATTTTGTAGTTGTTATTACAACCCTTAGTTTTCATTTATTGATTTGTAGTTTCCATCCATAATAATATGCCATGGTTATATGCTCTATTCTATGTGTATATGATCTATGTTAAGCTACTATTTGGCACTTATAGAAACACTAATACAAATTATTTGATAAAATCACACAAAGAAGAATAATAATTTTGGGTAGTACAAATATATTCCCCAGCTATCCTAGTTGAGAAAATTACAGTGGTATCAAAGCTAGTGATTATGCTATCCTATGACTACATTGTTGCCTAGAAGAAAAAGACATGGGGGATAGACCTCTCGAGAGTCACTAGAAAAGGAAACATAAGAAAATCACATAGATTCAGATCCAAAAGGAGGCATGGGGGACCATTGTGAATACAAAGTCTCACGAATATTGGAATCCATGGTTAGTGATCAACGAAAATTGACATGAGTCCTAACACATTTCTTTACCAACACTCAAGAAAATCAAAACCCTGGAGGCTCCAATGGGAACCAGTTAGAGGGAAGCCACAGAGGAAGTGGAGCTTATACAAAAGGAAGTAATATCCATACCCCAAACCAAAACAAGAGTCTAAAGATCTTTGGGCCCTTATTACCAAAGCTCATGACAGAGAAGCCTATGGAAGCACTAGAGCAACCAGATCAGGGGTTTGATATTAACACTTCATATAGGGAATACGAGATGGTACATGAATATATCCGGGAGAAAGTTTCCTATAGATATTTTTATGACCTTAAACATAAATATGGTCTGAAGGAGGGGAACATGGGAGCACAGAGTTTGCAAAACTTTGATCTCATGTGTAAGGTGGGACTGTTGATTATTCCACCCTTCAATGGGTCTATAAATAGCATGACCAGGGCTTGGGTACATAAGTTGGATACTTATCTCTAGCTTAATCCAATGATCAAAGATGAATAAATTAAGTATGTCGGCCTTCACTTGGAAGGAGAATCTCACGAATGGTGGTACCATGGGCTGGTGAAATTAGGGCACTCCAACATAACTTCATATGTGGACTTCACTCAGAACTTGATGGACAAGTTTGACCAGAAGGACTCTGAGATACATTTAAGGGAGTTGTCACAATTGAAATAGACATGCACACCAAAAGCATACATCAGAGATTTTCAAAGGATGGCAGTTATGGTGACAGATATCTCTCAACATGGGTTGGTGATGCTATTCACAAAGGGTCTAGATGAACCTCTAAGAGGATGGGTGAAGGCATTTAAGTCAACCACATTGCATGAAGCCATCATGAGATGTCAATACATTAAGGATGCAGTCAACAAGAAGGTACTGGCAAAATCCTTCATCCCTCAAGGAGGTAAGGAGACAAAGATTCCACGAAATTCATGGACACGGAAGGATATGATGAATAAGGAAACTCGAAGAGAACTAAGGAGGAAGAAAATTTGCTTCAGTTGCAAATATTTGTGGGAACTGGGTCACATATGTATGGGAAAAGGTAAGGTCTATTACATCGAGGTAGTTTCCATCGTGGAGGATGATGGGGAGGATGAAGGTGTTGGACATGATAGTGATGAGCCATTGCAGACCATAGAACAAGTACCATTGCAAGATAGTCCCAAGGGAGTACCCATTTCTACACTTTCAGGATTCCCTAAATATTATAACTTCAGGATCACATGTATTATGCAAGGGCATAGGATTATGACATTGGTGGATAGTGGGGCCACCCACAAATTCATTGATGTTGCACTTGTCAACAGAAGAAAAACCCTCGCGGAGGATTTTGAAGGATTCAATTTAGTAGTAGTGGATGGGTACAACATGATGTGTACTCAGAGGATCATGGGACTGGAATTAACATTGGAAAACTACACATTGACTGATGACTTTTACATCGTGGATTTGGCAGATACACATGTGGTGTGGTGCTAGGAATTCAGTGGCTATACTCTTTGGGAGATATACACACAAATTATAAGGACATGAGGATGGAGTTCCACAAAAACGATGGGAAACGAGTTGTCTTGAGAGGTATGTCAACATGTTCCCCCATGATTGTGTCTAACCAGCACATGGAGGCCCTTTTTAGACACGGGGACATGGCTTGCACAACAGAGTTCTTAATCACTATGGAGAATCCATCACAAGAATGCCATCATTAACCTGTGGATATACAGGCATTGCTTGGAAAGAAAGATAAAGTGTTTGAACCATTGCCAATAGGGAGACCACCTGATAGAGGATTGAGCATGTCATTGAAATCAAATAAGGGTCGAAGCTCGTCATCACCACTCCCTACAGGCATCCCAAGAGATTCAAGGATGAAATAGAAAAGGCCATAAAGAAGTTTCTAAAGATGGGACAGATCCATCCTAGTTCTAGTCCTTTCGCCTCGTCAATTATATTGGTGAAGAAGAAATATGGTACTATGAGGATGTGAATAGAATACATGGAACTAAACAAGAAGACCATAAAAAGTAAATACCCAATACCCTAGATTGATGAGTTGATCAATGAGTTGCATGGGGCGGTGTACTTCTCAAAGGTTGATATGCGATCAGGATACCACCAGATCCAGGTCAAGGAAGAGGATATCCATAAAACAACATTTAGGTGTTACTATGGGAACTACGAGTTCCTGGTCATGCCCTTCAAGTTGACTAATGCACCCACTACCTTTCAATCATGCATGAACCATATCTTCAACAAACAATTGATGAAATTTTTACTAGTGATCTTTGACGATCTTCTCATCTACAACAAGACATGGGAGGAACACCTAAAGCATGTGGATAAGACTCTCACCATTATGGAAGAACAATCGCTTTTTGCCAAGGAGGCAAAGTGTGAGTTTGGTTTGACAGAGATCCTCTATCTAGGGCATGTGATCAGTGTTAAAGGAGTAAAGGTGCATCAGGAAAAGATCCAGATCATCTTAGATTGGCCCACCCCTAGGACACTCACATATATATGAGGGTTCTTCGAGATATGTAGCTATTACAGGTGCTTTGTGAAAGGATTTTCACAATTTGTGACACCATTAATGAACCTCACCAATAAGGGGGCATTCCAATGGTCATAGGATGCACATGTGGCGTTCAATAGAATTTAGAGGATCATGAGTACTTACCCAATATTAGCACTTCCATATTTTATGTATCCATTTGTCCTGGAGTGTGACGCATCCAGTGAATGGATAGGGGCAGTATTGATGTAGAACCGACATTCGGTAGATTTTGAGAGCAAGAAGCTAAGGGAGCCTGAGAGGCTCTACCTGGTCTATGATAAGGAAATGTTGTCCATCATGCATGCATTGGAAAAATTAAGACAGTACTTGGTAGGAGGATTCTTCATGGTTCAGACTAACCACAATAGCTTGATATATTTATTAGAGCAACGAGACTTGAATGAGAGACAACAGAAATGGGTGAGAAAGGTACATGCATATGATTTCAACATTGAATTTTTTAAGGGGAAAAAGAATATGTTTTTTAATGCCTTATTGAGGATACCTACAACCTTCTCTATGACAGAGATCTCAGCAGACTAGAAGTCCATTCTCTCAATAGAATACTCCAAGAATACCTTTTCTTGTGAGATGATGGAGTAAAATATCTAGGATGACAGGTACATGTTAGTAGATGACATCATCCACTACAAAGACATGATCTATCCTTTTCTTGAGTCCACACTCAATGACAGGATTTTGAGGACAACACATAATTCACCACTGGCAGGGCACCAGGGGTATCTAAAAACCTACAGGAAGGTTAGGGAGAGATTCACATGGAAGGTTATCAAAGGGGATGTACTTCATCATGTGAGGGAATGCATGACTTTCCAACAAAACAAGCTAGAGTTCACACATCCTGCAGGACTACTCCAACCCTTACCAATTCCAAGATAGAAATGGGAAAGCATATCCATGGATTTCATCATAGGATTACCAAAGGTGCAAGCAGGGATTGTATTTATGTGGTAATGGATAGGTTGACTAAATATTCACACTTATTTGATATTCCTACGAAGTACATCTCATCTCAGGTAGCATATCTATTTTTCAGGGAGGTGTTCAGACTCCATGGTCTTCCAAGGAACATAATCAATGACCGATATAGCAGGTTCTTAGTACATTTTGGCAGGAGTTGTTCAGGTTATCTGGGACAGAGTTGACAACTAGCACTACCTATCATCCCCAGATAGATAGGAAGACCGATATAGTCAACAAATGGATCGAGGGGTACCTAAGGAACTATGTGTCATGGCAGCAATGGGCATGGATAAAATGGTTGCATCTTGGTGAGCATTTCTACAACACCACTCATCACATTTCCATCGGGATGACCCCCTTCAGGACATTGTATTGATATGATGCTTCATTTTTTTTTTTTCGAGTTTGGAGAGATTAGAGCTCCCAAGGCCAAGGATTGGTTACAAGAAAGTTATGACATCTTAAGAGTTCTAAAGGAAAATATGCAGGCCACTCAGAATCAATAGAAAATGTATGCAGACAGACACAGGGTAGAACACAACTTTGAGGTTGGAGATATTGTATTTCTTATATTAAATCCATACAACTAGTCGTCGATGAATAAGAGTGTTGCAGAGAAGATAAAGCCCCTCTTTTATAGGCCCTACAAGGTGATTAGGAGAGTTGGGGAAGTAGCATTTGAGCTGGAGCTACCAGAGTGAAGCAAGATCCACAATACCTTCCATGTATCCTTCCTCAAGGAGGCATTGGGAAAATAGTTCACCACTTCGGTAGATATTCCTCCACTAGATGAGGAAGGACATTTGGTTCTATCTCCTGAGAGGATAGTTGACATCAAGGAACAGAGACTTAGGAGGAGGGTCATTTGAGAGTATTTGGTTGTATGGAGAGGATATCCCACAGAAGATGCCACCTGGGAAGGTGAGTATATCTTACCACAACTTGATCTGGAATTCCTTAAGGACAAGCAATCTTGGGAAGGGAGGATTTTAATGTCCTCTTCCAATTGATTGTGATGGGGGAATGACTCAAATAGCATATACGACTCATGTAGGCTATAATCAAAAGGGAAAAAGAGATTCAAGGAGGTGTCACTAGGTTAAAAGGTTGACAAACCCTAAAAGTGACATTAAATAAAATAAACAATTATATTTAAATGGAGTTGGATGGAAAAGAATTGATTTGGTCAAAATAGGGGAAAGATATAGAAAGTCCAAAGGAAGGATAAATAGAGGAGAAACCCTTCATCTTGTCATTATGGTTTTATATCTTATTGAGTTCTCTCATAGCCATCCTTTTCATTGGGGTTTTGGACAAAACCCTTCCACTACAGGTTTAGTTTCGGTTGTGAAATATTCACCCTAGCTAGACACGAGAGGGAATCATCCAAAATCCTCATTTGAGTTCATTGTGGTGCTTTCTTTCATTCCGGATAGGTCTTGAGGACATATCAAATTGCGCAGGGGGTTTACGAAATTTTTCTAGAGGAGATTGATAATTAGGTCCATAAGTGTCAGGAGGGTTACACACACCTATAAAAGTAGCCATCTCTGTGGGTTGAGCAAGGTTCATCCCACGAGGCCCCGCTAGACACCTAGTAGGCATCTCGTGAGGACCCCTGTGAATTGGTTCTGAAATATCTCATCGGGTCGGGTCTAGGAAGATATCTGAAGTAATTGGAGGATTATCCATAGAAAAAAGGTCACTAGAGTAGAGCAGAGGAGGGTTTGTATATCCTTGGCTCCATATATTGGCATCATCCCAAGTTCTATTGTGTTTTCTTGTAGTAGATTGTAATGTTTCCTAGAAGCCATTAATTTATGTGCTTAATAGTATTATGCAGTTGTTATTACAACCCTTAGTTATCCTTGTACTAATTTGGAGTTTCCACCCATAATAAGATGCCATGGCTATCTGATCTATTCTATGTGTATATGATCTATGTTAAGCTATTGTTTTGCACTTCTAGCAACACTAATACAAACTGTTTGATAAAATCACACAAAGAAGAATAATAATTTTGGGCAGTACACATATATTCCCCAACTATCCTAGTTGGGAACATTACAAATATTTATGAAACCCCTAATGTTGTGAACAACATTCAAACCTTTTCTACGTAGGAAGAATTTTTTTCTCTAAAATAGATAGAGTTTGGACTTAAGCAGCTCGCAAAATGGAAAGATAAGAACATCGAAGGAAACCAAGAAGAAATCCTAAAATTTAAAGGACCTATCCTCATCCCTTACATTCACAAGCTAGAAGTGAAGCATGGTTTCCCTAAACTCTAGACTTAAAGCCTCATCATTCCTATTTTTAAAGTGGGGATAAAAGGTATTAAACGACAATCTAGATTTAGGAGTTATCATTCAACTTTGGACCACATTATTATGTTTAGGATCACTATGGAGGACTATCATAATAATAAAACTAATTTCTTGTGTTTCCTCATTTACTTTAGAAAAACATTTGACACAGTACCCATAACTAACTTCTAGAATATATTAGAAGAGTTAAAGGTTCCTTTTGAGTTGAGAGTCGTTGTGATAAGACTATATGAGAATGCCATTGCCATGTTTAGGAACATTGAGGGATATTCAGAAGAAATTCATTGTAATATAGGAGTTAAGTAAGTTTGCCCCCTATCCCCTATCCTTTTTTTCATATACATCGACAAGTTATAGGGTATTGTTCTCACATGGTACATTGTATAGATAACCTTTATGACAAAAAAACCTTGTATTATATTCAATTGCATAATAGAGTTTTAAGACAAAGAAGATCAAATCTTTGGTTTTGAAGTTGAATATGATGAAGGCCTATGATAGAGTTGATTGGGGATTCCTCAGACTGGTGTTGTTACAGGTTGGACTTAGCTTGGAAGATACTAATTGGATCATGGGATGTGTTAGGTCAATAAATTTCTTTGTTTTGGTAAATGGCAGTCCTTCCAGTTTTTTATAGGGGTCCATAGGATTGAGGCAATAATTTCCTCTTTCTCCTTTGGTGTTCTTGATCATAGTAGAATGTCTTAGCATGCTTCTCAAGAAGTTGGTTGAAGAAGGTAGACTTGAAGGATTTTTAGTACCAAATGGTGTTAGAATTACACATCTGTTATTTGTGGATGATGTTATCCCTTTTGGGAAAGGTTCTTTTCATGAATGGTAGGTGTTTAAGGATGCTCTTAATCTTTTTTGTAATTCTAGTGGAATGGATTTAAACAATCAAAAGTCTCAATTTTTGGAAGCTGGTTTCTCCACTGATTAGTTAGATCAGTTAAGAGAACTATTTCCTTTTGAATTCAAGTCAATTGAGGAAGCTTTTAAGTATTTAGGATTTTTCCTTAAGACTAATTGTTACTCGTGTGATCACTAGATATGGATTCTTCAAAAGGTGGAAAAAATAATTGCTACTTGATGTCATAGATGGTTAACTTTAGGAGGTCAATTTATCCTTGTTAAATATGTTTTGGAAAACATTCATGTTTTCTAGCTCTCTATGGCATATATTCCCAGAGCTATTTTGGATAATATTCACATGAGTCTGTTCAAATTTTTGTTGTCTAGTATTAAGGAAAAAGAGGGTCTTTATTTAGTTAAATGGCACAAGAATGCTAAACCAAAAAAGGAGGGAGGTTGGGGAATTAAGAATATCTATTTGTTTGGAAGGGCATTGGAAACCAAGAGCTTGTGGAGGTGTTTGACGGTTCCTGGTCTTTGGCATGACGTGGTTCAAAAGAAATATTTGAAGCAAAAATATGTTGTGGAGTGGCTAAGAGAAGGGCAAAATAATCTCAAAGGGATGTCAAATTGTTGAAAGGCTCTTACTTCTTCTCTGCAAATTATAACTGACTGAATTGCTTGGAATCCTAGTAATGGCTGGGAAATTTGTATTGGAGTGAATCCTTTTGTGGGGTCTCGATATTATTATAAAATTTCTCTGGATTTAGTAGTTGTGCTCCATTCTAAAGGAATTGTCTTTTTGGCTCAGGCTATTTCAAATGTTTCAGGAGGTCTGGTTGATATTCGCTAGAACTTTGCTCAGAGTTTAGATCTCTCGGGTTCTTTAAGAGATGAATGGGACTTAAGCACTCAAGTTTTCTTCTTTCTAATTCATCTAACTTTATTGTGTGGTCATGAGATTTCCTCTGAGTAGGGTAGCTTTGGAGGACCACCAAAGCAGACATCACACAACGGGTTTGTGATAAATCTTCCACCACAGAGTAATTCTGGGCAGCCCTTGCGTTTGGGTTGTGAGAACCTTTCTTAAATGCACCCTTTGGAATGCG
>JZKD02S1791051.1:356611-379507 GCA_000966675.3 Picea glauca | reverse complement strand
GTAAGAGGACTTCTTAGAAGGTTCTACTTCTAGAAGATTCCTCCTCTAGAATGTTCTTAGGTGATGGTAGCACTATATAAAGGGGTTCAAGCAATGTAATGGGATATGAAAATAAGTATTGTATTTGGAACTGAAGCTCAATAGGAGGATGCCCCCTCGAAGAGGCAAGTAAACAGGAGAGGATCCCTTCCATAATAGGATCCATTTTATGGTGTTTCCCTGTCTCAAGGGTTTTGATATAGTAAAGTGGTGGTTTTCTATATGGTTTCATATATCTTGTGTGGTGATTGTATTCAGATATATTTGGATCTATTGTGATATTTTTTAGATATATTCAGGTTCTTAACAAATTCTCGAGGGGAGTTGTTGGCCTTATGGAGTATTTTGTTTTTTTCTCATTTCAAGCAGGTGACTAATTTGCAATTGTGATCCAGATTATTTTCAGAACGAAATGAAAGAAGAGATATTGCAATGAAATACAGATAAAAATTGTCAGAAACATAGAAATAAACCAATACATGATTTCTATTAATGAAAGAAATGTACAGAGACTGCAAAAATACAGAGTGTAAGACTCGTTAGAATGGTGGTAGATTTATCTTTGAGAAGAGATGTGACCGCTATGCTCATTCGCAAGAAGATGAGTACAATGAGGCTCTGAAGGCATTTTTATGATAAACATGAATGCCAAAACCCTAGACATCCAAAAACCTAACCCTGGGAGATGAAGTGCCAAAATTCATGTGGGCCATGTTGGGGTAAGTTAGTACATCAACTTTCTGAGGTCGTAGCTTTTGCATACGATCTCCATTTTATGCGTGTGATAGCCCGTTGGAAAGGTATTTTCGAGAACTATGCATTATTCTATCAAACGCTGACTATGTTTATAGTTTTACCATGGAAAGCCAAGAAAATATTGTTTATGGCCCCAAAAAAACCCTTGAAGTACAAAAATATGTACCGAGATGAAAACTTTCAAAATAAGCCAGTTGGAATAGATGGGAGGCCACCAATATCCACCTGGATGTTGTGTAGGGCTTCAAGACAACCCCAAAAGTGCAGAACTCATAAAGAAATGTCCCCATTACAGACAAACATATTGAACTGAAAATTGTTAAGATGAACCAGTTGGAATTTGGAACATGTGAGTGGCCACCAATATCCACCTAGATCAAATTGGTAGGGGATTCAAAAGTCATAGTGGATTTTTTTTTCGCTCAAAAACAATCTACAGGTGGCCTCTTTAAAGCCTTGGATGGAAACAATTCGTCATTTGAGCTCCAAGTTCCAGGTGTTGAAGATTTAACATATATACATGGAGTTTAATTTGGAAGGAGATATCCTCTCTAAACAAGCTCTGGATATTGAGGAAGGAAAAATATTTTTTGCGAAGGAGGGAGGATCTGGCGAACAGTCGTTTGAAGTTCTATCTATTTTCTAATTTGGGTTTTTTTTTTGTTTGGTTTCTATGGTACTATGAAAGGGGATGTGAGGTACTAATGAATGTTTTTGTTGGGTCTTTGGTTAGGGAGGATAGTTCTTTGAAGTTGAATTGGATAATTTTTTGATCAGTGATATGTTATGATTTTTTTCATATTTACTAATATAAGTTTTTTTTAAGTTTGGAAAAAAAAAATTACTAAATTTTACCTTCTATATTTTTATGATTTAATTTTTTTTATGTATAATTATGTGAATGTTAATAATATATTTTTGTATTTAACAAATAAAATACAAATACACAATATAGTTTGTTTCAAACACTTATCATTAAAAGTTTCTTCTTGGAAATTAATATCATGACTACAAATTAAATAAAAAAATTGATATTTGTTTATGTCCCACAAGAACTTTTATTTTTCAAATCTTCTAGTAACTTTGTTAATGAATATGAACATCTTATCTTTTAATAAAAAATACATTATTTTATTATATAAATATAGAAAACATTACTTTCGTGAAATCTAAAATTGACCTTTCCTCATACAATATATGTGAAATCTAAAATTGACCTTTCCTCATATAATATATGTGAAATCTAGAATTTAGATTTCCGTTACAGACCAAAACTGATGACCAGAACTCCGTCAAACAATGAGGTCGGAATTTTCACGTGATGCGAAAGTTTTCATACCTTTTGTTTCTTATACATATATTTTTTCAAAATTCTTGAAATTATAGATTTGACTGGTAAAGATAATTCAATGAATGGTTGAATCACTGAAGTGGGATGTGTCGTTTTTCTTGAAGATATCGTGAAGACATCGCAGGCCAAGTTTAGTACAACATGTGATGATTAAGGATCGTCACACCCCTAGAACTGGACATGGTGTGATGATCCTCCTTATTAGGGTTTTTACAAAGGAAAATATGATTTCACCTCTCACAAAAAATTCTTCTCCCTTCTTTCCTCAAGAATTCAGGCCACTTATCTCTCTAAAGACAACAGATAGGTTTACATCATTAACGGTCATAGGGATGACAGAAATAATATATAACAGAGAGCTCCCCAAAGTATGAAGTTAGAACATAGTGATAGCTGAAATACTTTTTTGAGTCTGTGTAGGGAACAAGGAACAGTCGGTCGAAAACCTGCCAACAAACAAGGAAATATAGTACAATAATATATCATAATTGAGGTAGGCATTCTCATACTCAGAATACAAATGTCTCAAAGCATAAATGCTAACATAGAAAGATCCATTTCAAGTAAGACAAGTCATGGCCACCAAGCATACACTGTGGATCCAAGCCAATATGACTCAAATCTAAACATAGCCACCAAAAATACACTGTGGATCTATGTGTTAAAGATACAAATTTGAACATAGCCACCAGACATACATTGTGGATCTATACACCAATACAATCTGAATATACTCCAATGCAACCTGAATCTATTAGAAAAGATTCAGGGTCTATATCTCCACCACTCTATAGTAGGAATCTAACCATGCGAATACATGTGTTGAAGTCGAACATGGTAGAAACCACTTGATTACTGGTCATTAGTGTATATAGTTAACAAGTGAGAGGGAAATCACCATTAATGTCAATGAATCCCAAGGTACACTAGTACAATCCAACAGGTGTGAATTAATAAGCTGAGGTCGAACACTCGACGAAATCTCTCGAGCATGGGTCAATGATGAAAACCCGTTGTCGAAAGCGAGGAAACCTGCCATTGAGGCATGCAAGTTCCAAGGTACCAATTAGTTTCTAAGTCTAATTCTTGGATAATGAGTTGGAGTCAACAGGAAAATACCTGTCACATGAGGGCCTTAATGTATCCCCCATCAACGACACAAAATGGGTAACAATATTTGAAGTAGATAAGAGTAACAAGTGATTTAGGAATGACTCAGGGATGGCCAATGAAATAGAAGTCTTAAGGACTATAGAAATGGTCAACGCAATAGAAGGATTTCCAGGTTGAACTTCTCTTTGAACATATTGACGACATGACAACTGGCTTGGAAACACTGACTCAATGATAGGGATCACAGACCAATTGGTAATATTATAAAGGAGTATGATCAAGAGAAAAGCAGATTTTCCAACCTAGACACAAAGCGAGTGAAAGGGTGTCATGTTCAAAAGTGACTCTTCCATAGAATATAGGTTTAGAAATATTTCTTTCCCAATTTTCCCCACCATTTCTGGCGAGTACCTCTTTATTTTTACGCAATCTTGAGGAGGATAACATATGCTTGAACTGTAAGCTCATCCTTCGAATGAGTCCCTCAGAGTACATTTAGATAACCCTAGGAAGGAGTGGTTTGGTCCCAGATGGGCCTTTCAATGTTTTTTTTACGAGTCCAAAGAAAGAAAACTCAGGGGTTTTTCAATTTTAGAGAGTTTGGAAAACACTTAAAGAGAACTCCAAAATGTCATTTTTCATAAAATAGTCTAGTGAGACCAAAAACGAGATAATCTACCATTCAACAGAATTTTTCTTCAAATACTTTAACGAATGTGAAAAGAACAAGATCGCTCGACAATCTTTTCATGTTTAGAGAGTCTAAAAAGAGTTTAAGGGAACTCCAGGGGGTTCCTTTTTCATATAACCTTTACGAGTCCGAAAAAGTGATAAAAGTTTACTCATGAAACTAGCGGCTTAACGTCAGCATGAAGACTAGAGGCTGAAAGAATTCCCCCCCAAGCTTTTTTTCATCCAACAACATAGGAAAATGAAATGAAGATTCAAATACTAGACGAAGGACTTGACTCAACAAAGAGGAGGAAGTTGTTTCATTTTTTAACGAGCTTGACACAGGAGAATAACTATGCTTGAGAATCCAAGTTCAATCCCTAGACCATTGTTTCATTTTTTAACGAGCTCGATACAGAAACAAGAACTATGCTCATAAACCTCTATTTCATTTTTTAACGAGGTTCCCACAGAGATGAAAAAACTATCCTCGTAACCTTTGTTTCATTTTTTAATGAGGTTTCCACATAGACGCAAAAACTATCCTCACAGTTGGTTTCATTTTTTAACAATCTTGAAATTAGAAAACCATGCTCAAAGATGGTTTCATTTTTTAATGAGATTGAAATAAGAAAACCATGCTCAAGAGTTGGATTCATTTTTTAATGAGTTTGAAATAAAAAAACCATGCTCAAGGTTCTCTTCTTGAGCATGGCTTCCAAGAGGATGATGTTATGGAAGGAAACCATGTCAAGGGACAAAACTCGGTCATGGTTTCTAAGAGATATTGATTGGATGGAAGAAACACACTCTGGAAGGAACACATATCGAGGGCCTCAATAGGGGTAAGGAGATAATGCTCCAATAGCCCTACCGAAGAGAATACCATGTAAACTACCGGATCCAAGTCATAAGAGATTGATCATACATTGAGAAGTTCATCTGCATCGGCAGTTGAAAGCATGGGAGACAATGCCACATAATTGACATGTGGTGGGGGTGATACCGTCTGCATATAAGAACCATTTAGGGTGGTCATTGATTTGATGTTCATGTTAGGTCCAATGAACGAAAGTAGATCAATAGTCACAATTCTTCCATCATGAGGGAAAAATATCACACAAAAAAGAGTGGACACAATAGCTTTCACTGCATAGAAATAATCTCGCCCAAGGAGTAATTCGAAATACAAGGGGTCTTGGACTGCCATAACATCAAGAAAGACAATTTTCCCTCCTAAAGTTATGAGAAACTAAGGAAGGATACGTAAAGGGTGACTAGTTCTTCTGTTAAAATCTAACAAAGCCTGCGTAACCAACACAAGCTGAGGATAACCAGAATATTTCCAAGCAATAGAGGACAAAATACTAACGGACGAGACTTCGTCTATCAATGTTTGAGGAATGTCTCGACCACAAACTTGTACTGTAATCTTGAAAGGAGTGTGAGAGGGAAGATGAGGTCCAGTTAGCACACCCCGATCAAAAAGGATGGCCTCATTACTTGGAGGGGGTTCCAAAGGAGAAGGAGGAATTCCCCTCAGCACGATAGTGTCTATATCAACAAGAAAAACATGAGCAATATTAGTTTTACTCTCTAGCGGGAGAGTAGGGTCGACCGATGAAAATATCAGATCAACCACTTGGGTTTCATTCTCCAAGGGGAGAATGGGGTCAACAGGTGGAAACAAATCGACCTCTTGGGTGAAAATATCTAATGGGAGAGTAGGATCGACCAAAGATGGGATTGGATCAACCACTTTGTCAACTGATTCAACTAAGGACGTGACTAGATTGACTACTTGATCAACTGGACTAACTGATGAAGGGACCGAATTGATCATTCCATCAATTACAGGTGGTTCGAGAGTAAGCTTGCGATAAGAAACTAGAAGTTGAGGATGGGAAACAATCATGTCTTCAAATAATTTCGAGGCTTCATCCATATGAGGGAAAAGGAGAGTTTGATGACTCCCTTCGCATAACCTACAAGGAAACTTGACTCTAATTTTCTTCTTACCAACAATGTCCTGACTATTTGATGGGAGGTCATCAGCGTGTTGTTCAGAGGTTGACGACATGGGTTAGAGGGGGTGTGTAGACCATGCTTCTATAACCTTGGATAGACTAGGGAAATCCTTAAGAAGATGGCTACCCTTACAAAGCTTGCAAGGGTACTTGGGCTTATGGGTTGTTTGGGTGATCTTGGCATCATCAACACTCCCAGCATGATTATTAGTAATTGGATGGTTTCTAACATGTCTAGAAGTGGTTGGAAGTTTAGACCTTTGCTTATTTTTCTACTTCTTAATCTTCCTTTTCTTATTCTTCTGATCCACCAGGTTACTAGCTTTATATCTTTCACTCAATGAAGAAGACGAAACGAAAGAAGAACTTGCAAGTGAAGAAGGTGAAGAAGATCTTACCGGTGAAGAAGGTGAAGGATCAACATGAGGTTGATGCTTTTGGCGGAATCTGCTTACAACAGAAGCACTAGTTGCATTCAAGATTACCTGAGTGGAAAACAACCATACCAATAATCCAATTGTGAGACCTGGAAGGCTCAAAGTAGTGATGTGAGGAGGACCAACATTTCTGTAAGAACGAAAAACAAAAGTCTCCCATAGAGCATGGGTTGCTTCATTGGTCATTCCGGGAACTGACGCCATAAAACACAGATCCAACCTAGAGTCTTCTAGGGAAAACAAACAACACACGCTAAAAATCTAATAAGAAAACAAGCAAAAGATACCTTCTTACAATGAACACACTAGTTGGTGATGAAATCCAACATTGTGAGAACAATGTAAGAAGGGGTTGAGATAGAGCGGGTGGAAAAATTACGCCGCGACCTGCTTAACGAACTTACACCTTGGTGCAAGCTCCCACACATAATTGTGGGTATTCCCTCAAAGGATCCCGAGTGAGTTTGGCCAACGTTGATTCCAGGTACAGTGAAGACTTGCCCCTCCACAGTCACCTTATGTAAAAGAACCTAAAGAGAAAGGCCACCAATGTTACCAACTACCACAATGATGCTTGGGGAAAGAGTCGACGGTCAGATCCACGCGTAAAGGCAAGGTATATAATCCCTAAATCAACTTGAGAAGGTCCCCACATGATTTTCTTCTCAAGAGACCCCTAATAACATGCGCAATTTGTACACTAAGACCAACAAAGCAAGGTCAGTAACTCTGTCGGTCCTAATGCGACCTCACAATTGACCCTTGTGTTAGAAGGGATTCCCATGAAAAAATGTAATAAGTGGGTTTACGACTCCCTAGCAAAAGATTCTATGTTTGTTTGATAGCTTTGGAAATTTATCCTTTCAACCTATTCAAAATCCCTACACCTTAAGCTAGTGTAGGTTTGCTACCAGAAAATATAATAATATCTAATCAATTTTTATAAGCGCTTTATTTTAAGGCTATTATTTACTCAAGAGGTAAATGTCGTGGACTAAATGATGTTTTGATTGACTCTAAACAATGCAAAGAAATGAGAATGCAAATTTTTCACTTCGATGAAAGCTATATTACGAGAAGGAGAAAACGTTTATCATTCTCAGATGGACAATGTCCCAAAATTTTATTAAACTCGTCAATATCAAGAACTTTAAGAAATGAGCCTAAGAGATTGTACACCAATACATGATTCTTGGCCCCCACCAACCATGAGGGGGATTTTTTTTTAAGAATTCAAGACCAAAAATGCCAAAAACCATGCAATTTCACTACTTCAAATGCAAGGATACCCCCAATCTAATGCAAAACAAGAAATAAGATTTTTTTTTCCAAAGGTAGCTAAAAGAAATAGAAAATCACTTCAAAACAAACACAACCCAAACAAATTTTCTCTTTTAACATGAGCTATTAAAAAAAAAAAAGTGTAATTTTCACTAAACAATTCTAAATAAAAACAAAGCTTTGTAAATGAAAGACACTCAAAGCAAGAGATAAAATCTTTCAAAAAAAAACAAGATAAAACAAAGAAAATATGGCTAAAAGAAGATTCAAAGTTGTCAAGTAGACTATAAAAAGACCATAATCAAACCCAAAAATTCACCCCAAAACCATATCTAAGATCTGGGCAAGAAAAACCATCCAAAATTATTTTTTCACACAATCATCGCAGGCTGTCAGACTAACACAATGCGACGATCCTTAATCGTCGCAGGATAGAGAACAATACAGTGTGACGACGTCACACTATGTCTAATAGGAAGAGTGCATTGGTCCTAGATCGTTGCACTATCTCTCAAAGCAGGGTGCAACGATCAAAATAAAAATGGAAAAAATAAAAAAACAAGAAGGTTTTCCAGTGAATTTAAACAATCATAGAGTCAAGCTGGATCTCCCAGTGACTCAAAAAACAGAACCCAAGAAATCAAAGAAAGAAACAAAGAGAAACTAGGAAAACAATTTGTTCCCCAATATGGTCACCAATTTTGTTATCAGACTAATCGGTCAGTGTAGACACAAATAGATCTCCCTAGTTTCACCACAAAACTAGAACAAATCAAGACAGGATATAAAATTTTCCTTAACTTTCAATTATCAAGCATACTAATTAACAAGAGATAAATGACATACCCTTTAAGTGTTGTTTGTCCTTTCTAGTGTCATCCTCGCTCCGTTCCAAGGCTTATGGGATGTTGAACCTATAAAAAATACACAAGCCAATGAAGTGAAAGCAATAACATATACTCAACAAAACCTATGTATGTGATCAAGGAGTCATACAATAAAATATGACCAATTTTATGGGAAAGAAATATATCACTGTATTAAAGATATGAAAGGAGAATACAACCAATTCCTTGATGTTGTAAGGCCCCTTCCAATAATTCCTTGCTTCCCACACACTTCTTCTCCAAGGATTCTGAGACTATAGATCTAAAAGTCCCTCACAATCTATCTTGACAAAGAAAAACTCAAAGCCACTCTAACCAAGCTAAGAATCTCAAGCCAAATTTCCAATCTCACTTTCTCCATGAGAGATCCTCTCCTTTTATAAGTTGAAGAGGATAAGGTGAGGAGATTAGGATGATCCCACTAAATCATAAAAGCGAGTAAGATCCAAAATGATCAGAGGCCATCTCACCATAGAAGCTTCTCCTTCTAGAAGCATCGAGAAGATGTTTGTTTTTCCCACATACGAAAATCATCGCACTACTAGAACTGAGCAGAGTGTGATGACATCGCAAACTAGGTTTAGTACATCATGCGACCATCCAGGATCGTCACACCCCTAGAACTGGACAAGGTGCAACGATGCTGCTTATTAGGGTTTTTACAAAGGAAAATATGATCTCATCTCTTAGGCAAAGTTGTTCTCCCTTCTTTCCTCAAGAATTCAAGCCATCGATCCCTCTGAAGAAAAAAGATAGCTTTACATCATTAATGACCATAGGGATGATGAAAATAATGTGTAACAACTCCTCCTTGTCAATGTAAAATTTCATGACATTCAATTTTTTAGTTGCCTTTCACTTTATGTTCAGATAAATTTATAGCTTGTCAATTTTTATCAAAATATAATAAATACGATCACAATACAATAAATATGATGATAACAATAGACTAAAATAATACGATGATACCATGCTTTAAGTGACCATGACTCCGTGTTTAATTGGTTAACATATAACCTAAGTTACCAATAACATGACCTTTAAGAGGTGTTACTCAATGTGTAATATTCCAGATATAAAAAGTATGTATAACAGAAATAAAATGATAGAAATGGTAGATGAACAACAATATATCCAGAACAACACCTCAATAATACCAAAACGATACCAGAATAACACCAGAAAGATCACTTTGATTACTGAGAGTAGTGTTCACTTGCCTCTTCGTCGGGGCAACCTCGAGCAGAGAAGAGCTCTATTACAATAATATCCAAGACAAAAGTTCTCATATCCTCGACTCCTATTTATACTAAATATGTCTATCAACAGAACCATCTAGAGGAAGATACTTCTAGAAGTGGAAGCTTCTGTTAGGTCTTATTACATTCGATTTATTCTTCTTTATTGCTAGGCCTTATTATTTTTCACATTTATTACATCGGAATATATTATTCTACCTACGTGAGGGGTTAGGTTGCTAACATGTCACCCCCCTTAAAAACAACCTTTTCCTCAAGTCTTGAGATGTGGAAATTACTGCAGAATGGTAGTTGGTTCCCAAGTGGCATCTACGGGGGTTGTATCTTTCCACTGTACTAACAATTTCTTGATGGTTCATTGATGCAGACGACGCTCACGTTGGTCGAAAAATGCTTGTGGTTGTAGCCAAATGGAGCCTTCTTCATCCAACTCGGGAAGGTTGGTTTAAGTTTGGCACTTAGTTCCAATCACCTTCTTTAAGCAAGAAACATGAAAAATAGGATGGATCTTATAATGACTGGGCAAAGCTAACTGATAGGCCACGTATCCCACATGCTTGAGAATGGTATAAGGACCATAAAATTTTGGTGCCAGTTTCTGACAATGGTTAACCTTGAGGGAATTTTTCTTGTAAGGTTGCAGTCGAAGAAACACCTGATCCCCTTCTGTAAATTTATGTTCAAAGTGACCTTGATCTGCTTTTTTCTTCATGCGATCTAGGCCATGACCAAATTCTCTTTGAGGGTATAAAGAATAGCCTCTCGAACTATAAGCATTTGGTAAACCACCTGGACCTTCGAGACACCTGGGAAAATGAGAGAACTAAAGGTGGATTTTTTGCATATACCGCTTCAAAAGGAGTCATGCAGGTAGTTGTATGTTATGAAGTGTCGTACCACCATTCATCTAGTGGTAACCATTGAGCCCATTGATTTTTCTTTTCCCAGGAAAAACACCTCAAATATGTTTCCAAACACTTGTTGATAACTTTAGCTTGACCAAGATCATGGGGATGATAAGTTGTGCTGAGATGCAATTAGGTGCCTTGTAGCTTGAACAATTCTTGCCAAAAATTGCTGGTGAAAGTTGGGTCGTGATCATAAACAATAGAATGTGGCATGCCATGAAGCTTGAAGACCTATCCATAAAAATTTGAGCCATAATCAATGTTGTAAATGGGTGTTGAAGAGAACATAAATGAGCATACTTGGAAAGATGATCAACTACCACCATGATGACTGATTTATTGCCTGATTTAGGTAATCCTACAATAAAATCCATAGATATATCCTGCCAAATAGCAGGTGAAATCAGAAGTGGTTGTAGTGTGCTAGGAGATTTGATTGTTTTGCCCTTGTTACATTGACATGCATCACATTCATCCACAAAATTATGAACGTCATGTTTCATAACATCCAAGAAAAAAGAACATTTGACCCTATCATAGGTTTTGGTAAACTTAGAGTGCCCAGCTGTGGGTGTAGCATGAAGCTTAGAAAGTACCATGGATTTAAGTTTTGACTGTTTACTTAAATACAAATGGTCTTTATGTCGAAGCTCATCATGGAGCCAAGAGTACCCTATGGAAACTGTTGAATTGGACTGTAATTGTTGTATAAGATGCGAACTTTTGAGATCGTGTAGCCATTCCTAGTGAACAGCTTGGAACCTATCTAGTACAATTAAGGAGAGAGAAAAAATGGACCCTTCATCTTCATATTTTTGGGAAAGTGCATCCACGACCACATTGTCTTTTCCTTTCTTTTAAATGATCTCATAATCATATCCAAAGAGATTAGTCACCCATTTTTGTTGCTCTGGGGAGGAAATGTGTTGTTCCAAAAAATACTTGAGGCTTTGATGATCTGTCTTAATTTATAAGTGTTGCCCCAATATATAAGGGCACCACAAATCAACGAAATGTAGAATAACCAACATTTCCTTTTCATAGATTGATTTGCCCAAGTTTCCTTCAGACAATTGTTTACTGGTAAAGGCTAAAGGCCGACCGTCCTGCATAAGGACATCGCCAATTCCTTTCCATGAAGCATCACATTCCAGGACAAAGGTCTTTGTGAAATCAGGAAGGGCTAGGAATGGAGTGGTGCACATGGCCATCTTCAAGGTTTGAAAAGTATGAGCAGCTGCTGGAGTCCAAGTGAAAGAATTGTTTTTAAGGAGTGCAGTGAGAGGTGCCACAATCTTTCCATATTTCTTAACAAACTTGTGATAATAACCTATTAATCCTAGAAATCCGTGCAAGATTTTAAGAGTCTTTAGGTGAGGCCAGTCTTGCATAGCTTCAATCCTTTTAGGATCCACCCTGACGCTGGCCTTACCAACAAGATGACCCAAGTACTCGACTTCCAAGGTACCAAAAGCACATTTAGATTGTTTCAAGAAAAGATGGTACTGAGAGAGTAGATGGAGAAACTGATTCACATGAGCAAGATGGTCTGTCCAAGTTTTTCTATAGATGAAGATATCATCAAAGAAAACTAAGAGAAAATGATGGAGAAAATGATAGAAGACATTATTCATGAGGCTTTGGAAAGTGGAGGGATAATTACACAAGCCAAAGTACATGACCAAAAACTCATAGTGGCCCTCATGAGTTCTAAAGGAAGTCTTAGGAATGTTTGCCTCTTTCATACGGATCTGGTGGTAGCTAGAACGAAGATCAAGTTTAGTAAAGAATTGGGTGCCACTCAATTCATCCAAGAGGTCATTAATGACAGGAATGAGAAATTTTTCTTTAATGGTGAGTTTGTTGAGGGCATGAAAGTCAAGACACATGTGCCAAGAACCTTCTCTCTTAAGGACCATCACCATAGGAGAAGAGTAGGGGCTCGTACTAGGGTGGATAACACCTACGTTAAGCAGTTCTTGAACCATTTTATCAATTTCATTTTTTGGGTAAAAGGGGTGACGATAGGGACAAATATTGGGAGCAAGGATTCCTGGGACATGGGGAATGGAATGATCATGAACACCACGGGAAGGAGGGAGTCCTTGGGGACTGGAAAAAACCACTTGATGTTTAGAAAGGATGGATTGGAGGTCCTATGGAATAGAGGGTGTCTCAGTTGCTTGTATGGCATGGAGTTGGGAAATAATGCTAGAATGAACTTTTTTTAGCAGCTTTTCCATTCAATGGGAACTAATGATCTCAGGAGAACCGGTGTTGATGCCTTGGAACTTATATTTTTGGCCCTCCTAGTCGAATTGAATGGTTAATTCCTTCAAATCCATGAGAATGGGAGCCAAAGTCCTTACAACCGCCCATGTCGATAGCAAATATATGAGATTTCAGGTGGTAGTCACCAATTTGGAGATGCACATTTTCACAACGCCCACCACATTTCATGGACCCGCCATTGACAATCATGATTTGGAAATTATTGACTACACGGATATAACAACTAGTTTCTTGGGCAATGAGATGATGAATAAATTTATGGGTGCTTCCACTATCAACAAGAATGATGACCTTCCTATGCTTGATGTAACCAATTAGCTTGAGGGTCTGGGGAGTATAAAAGCTAGTGAGAGAATTTAGGTAAATGACTGGTTCTACTTCGAGAGGGTTTGAGGAAGGGGTTATGTCAGTGGGTTCAGGTGACATAGACAAAAGTGGAGCTTCAACATCCTCTTCCAAAACATCCTTCGAGATGGCCATAAAAGGATTTTGTTCCTTACACTTGTGTCCAAAAAAATATTTGTCATCACAATTATAACAAAGTCCTTTGAGTTGGCGTTCAACCATTTCTCCTCTGGTCAATTTTTGGATCTTTAGTGGAGTAGAAGGAGGAGTGGGATTTACTAGTTTAGTGCTAGGAATAAAGGAGGGTTTCTGGTTTTGAGAAGAGACAACCCGTTGTGCTTCCTTAGCTCTTTTAGTATCCTCCACCCACCTCTGAGGCCGAGCCATGAGGACATGGGCACGAATATCATCCTTGAGGCCACTAATAAAAAATTCTTGGAAAAAAGCATCAGACATGCCCTCTGTACGAAAATCCAGACTCTCAAAAGAAACTATAAAGTCTTCCACTGTGCTAGATTGTTTCAACTTTGTCAAATGGCCTAAATGGTTGGTGTCAGTGTCAAAGCATTCATAAATCTTTGCCACAAAGTGTTTCCAAGTAGCATACCCTTGACGAACAATTTTTCTCCATTTCCACCATTGCCAACGTTCTTGATATAGATGGAGAACACCATACCGGAGTTTGGTCAACTCATTTGTAATGCCATACAAAGAGAAATAATGTTCCATTGGAGTTACCCAGCTAGTGGGATATGAGCCATCAAATTTGGTCACATCGACACACGAAAGGCATAGGTCATGCTGAAAGTGATGGGGCTGAAAATTATGGGAATGAGAGGAAGTTTCAACTTTGGTATAAAAAGGTGGGTCATATAAAGGGGGATCCACAGGGATATGCACCTTGGTGCAAATCATCGTAGCGACAGATTCAAGATGGTTAGTAATTTCTTGTTTGAAGTCTTGTTTGATTTCCTCTATTGAGGTGACGATGGATGAACGCATGTTTTTATTGATGGTGGAAATATTGGCACTGAGTTGTCTCACTTCTTGTTGGGTATCTATGAAATTAAATTGCAAGGTATTGAAGCAAGCTTCCAAGTCTTGGCTACGGGTATGGGCCATGATGACGATGGAACCGAAAAGGGGCGGGTGGGGTGAAAGCATTTGCTAAAAAATGATAGGTATGAATGTGATAAGGGAGAAGAGAGAAATCAAATGGAATAGGTCTCAAATAATGGTGCAATAGGATCCATACATTTTTTTTTTTACACCTACAAAGTTATACTCTGGTCTGAAGAATACTGCAGTGATGAAATTCCCAAATGCTCAATCAGGAAGAAATACATAGTGATTTTGCAAATCGAATGTAGGAGACACAGTTGCATGAAAATAGATCTTGTCTGTTTTGTTTTTTGTTTTCGTCCCCAAAGGTTAGGTATTCAAGGGTTTTCCCTGTGCTATAGCTCTCTGATATATGTGTGGGGTCAAATAGTAGTACTCAGCCCAATATCTCAGGGCACCAACTAAGGAGGCTAGACTGTGCCCTTAGTAGTACTACTTGACTACCCAGGTATTAGAGAGTATCTTTCCGAGTGTTGTTCTCGGTGATACTATAGCAGTCAGGCGATCGATCACTTTATATAAAGAGGGCTTTAGGAAATCTAGGTCGATTCGTATACATGTGTTGTCTGATGCGCTACCACTCGAAGGGGTACCAACATGGGTTACAAGCGTGGCCAACATATGTTTTCTTAATTACCACTTGTATTCCATTCATGTATGAATCCCTGACCAAGGGTTTACGTGCGTAACGACATATATCTGTAGCTTAAAGGTGCCGGAATATGTCTCTACCCTGGAAAAAAAATTAACCCACAATTTTCTACCAAGGAAAGTGCTCTGATACCAATTGTAATATTCCAGATATAAAAAAATGCAGAACAAAAGTAAAATGCTAGAAATGGCAGATGAACAACAGTATAACCAGAAAAACACCACAATAATACCAAAATGATACCAAAATAACACCAGAAAGAGCACTTTGATTACTGAGAGCAATGTTCACTTGCCTCTTCAAGGGGTCAACCTCTAGCAGAGCAGATCTCTATTACAATAATATCCAAGACAAAATTTCTCATACCCTCGACTCCTATTTATACTAAATATGTCTATCAAACGAACCATCTAGAGGAAGATCCTTCTAGAAGCAAAAGCTTCTATTAGGTCTTCTTACATTCGGCTTATTCTTCCTTATTGGTAGGCCTTATTAATATTGACCTTTATTACATCGGAATATATTATTCTACCTACATGAGGGGTTAGGTCCCTAACACAAGGAAACTTGTTACTTACCAAAAAAACGTGTTAAAAACTTTGTTTTTGACACAAATTTCTTGAGAAACCTCTTCCATTTTTAGCTAAACTTGAGTGTTTTTCAGAGAAATTGTTTCTATCATTTTCAATAAAACATGTACATTTCTTTCAAAAATCAATTATAGTTGTTTTATTTTTCAACAAATGGATTTGATTTAATGCTTGTTACATTTCTTAAAAACACACATATAATTGAGACCAAAATCCCATGATCAAACATTTATATATTGATAACCCATTGTCTTTTCCTCTAATGTAATGAGACCAAAATCCCATGATCAAACATTTATATATTGATAACCCATTGTCTTTTCCTCCAATGCATTACAATGTATTGTTTAAGCTTAAGTGTTTAAGCTTGGTGGTGAAGTTGTTGAAGTGTTTAAGGTTGGTGGTGAAGTTGTTAAAGTTGAAGAGTCTCTCCTTTGGTATTATTCTCACATGGTACAGTGTCTATATGACAAAACTGCCTTACATGGTACATTGTCTAGATGACAAAACTGCCTTATATTCTATTAAATTGCATAATAGATTCACACTCTATAGATAGCTTTTATGAAAAAAATGCCTTGTATAGATAGCCTTTATGACAAAACTGCCTTGTTGTTGTATTGTATTAAATTGCATAATAGAATTTTATAATAGAGTTTTATAATTTTTACATTCTATATTTTTATAATTTAAAATTTTATGTATACTTATGTCAATGTTAATAATATATTTTTCCCTTGAATGAATAAAATACAAATACAAATACAAAATATAGTTTGTTTCAAACACGTATCATTAAAAGTTTCTACCTTGAAATTAATGTCATAAATAAAAATTTTGATATTTGTTTATGTCCCACAAGAACTTTTATTTTTCAAATCTTCTAGTAACTTTGTTAATGAATATGAACATACTATATTTTAATAAAAAAATACCATATTTTATTATATAAATATAGAAAACATTGCTTATGTGAAATCTAAAATTGACCTTTCCTCAAATAATATATGTGAAATCTAGAATTTACCTTTCCATCACTTGACCAGAAATGATGACCAGGGCTGCATCAAACACTGAGGTCGGAATCTTCACATCAATCGTGAAAGTTATCGTACCTTTTGTTTTTTTTTTAAATATTTTTTCGAAATTCTTCAAATTATAGATTTGAATTGTTAAGATAATTCATTGAATTGTTGAATCATTGAAGCGGGACATGTCGTTTTTATCGAAGATATCGCGAAGACTTGAAAGTCAACGCTCTGGTTGGATGAACAGGAGCCACTCATCGCGCAATGCGATGTATAACACATTTACTCTAAACGCTTTGTTGAGTATACTTATACACATATACATTCTTTTTCTTTGTGTAACCAACATGAAAGGAGTCTTGTCTTCAGCCAAGAAAATGATCTGCTTCCATGGAAAGAATTCATCGTCTTTCCTTGCAGGGAAGATTAATATTGTTGTCTATGTTTATCAAATTTTCTGTTAATGTAGACATTTGCAGTAGCCTAGATACATAGTGGAGGCAATGGACGACTCCTAACTGCAAATTGAGCAATGAAAACGCCAGCAAGTTTGTGAGAAATGTGAAGATCTAAAAGTCCCTCACAATATATCTTGACAAAGAAAAATTCAAAGACACTCTAACCAAGCTAAGAATCTCAAGTCAAATTTCCAATCTCACTTTCTCCATACGAGCTCCTCTCCTTTCATAAGTTGAATAGGATAAGATGAGGAGGTTAGGATGATCCCACTAAATCATAAAAGTGAGTAAGATCCAAACTGATCCGAGGCCACCTCACCATAGAAGTTTCTCCTTATAAAAGCATCGAGAAGATGCTCGTTTTTTCCACTTACAAAAATTGTCACACCCCTAAAACTGGACATGGTGTGATGATCCTCCTTATTAGGGTTTTTACAAAGGAAAATATGATTTCATCTCTCACAAAAAGTTCTTCTCCTTTCTTTCCTCAGGAATTCAGGCGACTGATCTCTCTAAAGATAACATATAGGTTTACATCATTAATGGTCATAGGGATGATAGAAATAATGTGTAACAGAGAGCTCCCCAAAGTATGAAGTTAGAAAATAGTGATCGTTTAAATACTTTGCCGAGTGTGTGTAGGGGACAAGGAACAGTCGGTGGGAATCCTACCAACAAACAAGGAAATATAGTACAATAATATATCATCACTGGGGTAGGCAATCTCATACTCAGAATACAAACGACTCAAAGCATAAATGATGACATACAAATATCCATGTCAAGTAAGACAAGTCATGGCCACCAAACATACATTGTGGATGCATGCCAATATGACTCAAATCTGAACATAGCCACCAAAAATACACTGTGGATCTATGTGTTAAAGATACAAATTTGAACATAGCCACCAGACATAAACTTTGGATCTATGCACCAGTACAATCTGAATATACTCCAACGCAACCTGAATCTATCATAAAATATTTAGGGTCTTCAACTCCACCACTCTATAGTATGAATCTAACCATGCGAATACATGTGTTGAAGTCGAACATGGTAGAAACCACTTGATTATTGGTCATTAGTGTATACCATTAACAAGTGCGAGGGAAATCACCATTAACGTTAATGAATCCCAAGGTACACTAGTATAATCCAACGAGTGTGAATAATAAGCTAAGGTCGAACACTCGATGAAATCTCCCAAGCATGGGTCAGTGATGAAAACTCACTGTCGAAAGCGAGAAAAGCTACCATTGAGGCATGCAAGTTCCAAGGTACCAATTAGTTTCAAAGTCTAATTCTTGGATAATGAGTTGGAGTTGACAGGAAAAGACTCAGGGATGTCCAATGCAATAGAAGGCTTAAGGACTGCAGAAATGGTTGACACAATAGAAGGATTTCTGGGTTGAACTTCTCTTTGAACATATTGACAACACGACAACTGTCTTGGAAACACTGACTCAACAATAGGGATCAGAGACCAATTGGTAATATTATAAAGGAGTATGATCAAGAGACAATCAGATTTTCCAACCTAGACACAAAGCGAGTGAAAGGGTGTCATGTTCAAAAGTGACTCTTCCATAGAATACAGGTTTAGAAATATTTCTTTCCCAATTTTCCCCACCATTTTTGGCGAGTACCTCTTTATTTTTACACAAGCTTGAGGAGGATAACATATGCTTGAACTGTAAGCTCATCCTTCGAATGAGTCTCTCGGAGTATGTTTAGCGAACCCTAGGAAGGAGTGGTTTGGTCCCATATGGGCCTTTCAATGTTTATTTTATGAGTCCAAAGAAAGAAAACTTAGGGGTTTTTCAATTTTAGAGAGTCTGGAAAACACTTAAAGAGAACTACAAAATGTCATTTTTCGTAAAATAGTATAGTGAAACCAAAAATGAGATAATCTATCACTCAACAGAAGTTTTCTTCAAATACTTTAATGAACGTGAAAAGAACAAGATCGCTCGACAATATTTTAATGTTTAGAGAGTCTAAAAAGAGATTAAAGGGAACTCTAGGGGGTTCCTTTTTCATATACCTTTACGAGTCCAAAAAAATGATAAAAGTTTACTCAGTTACATTCTGAGGTATTTACGAGCATGAGAAAGAACAAAGACTGAGCTCATATTTGTTTAAATTTTTATGCAATCTTAAAACAAAACAAAACAATGCTTGGGATAGATTTTATTTTTACACAAGCTTAAAACTAGCCAAAACTTATGCTTGGACCTGGTTTCATTTTTATACAAGCTTGAACCAGAGGAAACTATGCTTGAGGTAGGTGGTTTCATTTTAAAACAAGATTGAACCATAGAAAACTATGCTTGGACTTCCCAATGCATTATTAAGGGATGGTTGGTACTTAGTCCCCAGCTTAAGAATCTAGGGGCTTAACTTCAGCATGAAGACCAGAGGCTGAAAGAATTGGCCCCCAAGCTTTGTTTTGTTCAACAACATAGGCGGATGAAATGAAGCTTCAAATACTAGACGAAGGACTTGACTCAACAGAGAGTGGGAAGTTGTTTCATTTTTTAATGAGCTTGAAACAGGAGAATAACTATGCTCGAGAATCTAGGTTCAATCCCTAAACCACACCTGTTTCATTTTTTAACGAGCTCGATACAGAAACAAGAACTATGCTCATAAACCTATGTTTCATTTTTTAATGAGGTTTCCACAGAGTCGGAAAAACTATCCTTGTAACCTTTGTTTCATTTTTTAATGAGGTTGCCACAAAGACACAAAAACTATCCTCACAGTTGGTTTCATTTTTTAACGAGCTTGAAATTAGAAAACCATGCTCAAAGATGGTTTCATTTTTTAATGAGCTTGAAATAAGAAAACCATGCTCAATAGTTGGATTCATTTTTTAATGAGCTTGAAATCAGATAACCATGCTCGAGGTTCTCTTCTTGAGAATGGCTTCCAAGAGGATGATGTTATGGAAGGACACCATGTCAAGGGACAAAAATCAGTCATGGCTTCTAAGAGATCTTGACTGGATGGAGGAAACACACTCTGGAAGGAACACATTTTGAGGGCCTCAATAGAGGTAAGGAGATCATGCTCCAATAGCCCTACCGAAGAGATTACCATGTCAACTACCGGATCCAAGTCATAAGATATTGAGCATACATTGATAAGTTCATCTGCATTGACAGTTGAAAGCATGGGAGACAATGCCGCACTATTGACATGTGGTGGGGGCGATACCGTCTGCATATAAGAACTGTTTAGGGTGGTCATTGAGTTGATGTTCAAGTCAGGGCCAACGAATGAAAGTTGATCAATAGTCACAATTTTTCCATTGTGAGGGATAATATCACACAAAAAAGAGTGGACACAATAGCTTTCATAGCATAGAAATAATCTCACCCAAGGATTAATTTGAAATCCAAGGGGTCTTGGACTACCATAACATCAATAAAGACAGTTTTCCTTCACAAAGTAACATGAAACTAAGGAAGGATCCCTAAAGGGTGACTAGTTCTTTTGTTAAAAGCTAACCGAGTCTGGGTAATCAACACAAGTTGAGGATAACCGAAAGATTTTCAATCAATAGAGGACAAAATACTAATGGATGAGAATTTGTCTATCAACATCTGAGGAATGTCTCAACCACAAAATTGTACTATAATCTTGAAAGGAGTGTGAGAGGGAAGATGAGGTCTAGTTAGCACACCCCGATAAAAAAGGATGGCCTCATTACTTGGAGGGGGTTCCACGGGAGAAGGAGGAATTCCCCTAAGCAATGTAGTGTCTATATCAACAAGAAAAACATGAGAAATATCATATTTACTCTCTAGCAGGAGAGTAGGGTCGACAGATGACAATATCATATCAAGCACTTGGGTTTCATTCTCCAAGGGGAGAATGGAGTTGACAGGTGGAAACAAATCGACCTCTTGGGTGAAAATCTATAATGGGAGAGTAGGATTGATCGAAGATGGGATCAGATCGACCACTTTGTCAACTGGTTCAACTATGGACGTGACCAGATTGACTACCTGATCAACTAGACAAACCGATGAAGGGACCAAATTGATCATTCCATCAATTACAGGTGGGTCGAGAGTAAGCTTGCGATAAGAAACTGGAAGTTGAGGCAAGGAAACAGTCATGTCTTCCAGTAATTTCGAGGCTTCATCCATATGAGTGCAAAGGTGAGTTTGATGACTCCCTCCGCATAACCTACAAGGAAACTTGACTCTAATTTTCTTCTTCCCAACAATATCCTGACTATTTGATAGGAGGTCATCAGCATGTTGTTCAGAGGTTTTCGACATGGGTTAGAGGGGGTGTGTAGACCATGCTTCTATAACCTTGGATAGACTAGGTAAGTCCTTAAGAGGATGGCTACCCTTACAAATCCTACCAGGTTACTTGGGCTTACGGGTTGTTTGGGTGATCTTGGCATCATCAACACTCCCAGCATGATTATTAGTAACTAGATGGTTTCCAACATGTCTAGAAGTGGTTGGAAGTTTATACCTTTGCTTATTTTTCTTCTTCTTAATCTTCCTTTTCTTGTTCTTCTTATCCACTGGGTTACTATCTTTATAGCTTTCACTCGACGAAGAAGATGAAATGAAAGAAGACCTTGCAAGTGAAGAAAGTGAAGAAGATCTTACCGGTGAAGAAGGCGAAGGATCAACATGAGGTTGATGCTTTTGGGGGAATGTGCTTACAACATAAGAACTAGTTGCATTTAGGATTACCTGAGTGGAAAACAACCATACTCGTAATCCAATTGTGAGACCTGGAAGGCTCAAAGTAGTGATGTGAGGAGGACCAATGTTTCTGTAATAAGGAAAAACAAAAGTCTCCCCTAGAGCAGGGGTTGCTTCATTGGTCATTCTGGGAACTGACGCCATAAAACACAGATCCAACCTAGAGTCTTCTAGGGAAAACAAACAACACACACTAAAAATCTAATAAGAAAACAAGGAAAAAATACCTTCTTACAATGAACACAGTAGTTGGTGATGAAATCCAACATCATGAGAACAATGTAAGAAGGGGCTAAGATAGAGCGAGTGGAAAATTTATGTTGCGACCTGCTTAACGAACTTACACCTTGGTGAAAGCTCCCACACATAATCGTGGGTATTCCCTTGAGGGAGCCTGAGTGAGTTTGGCTAACGTCGATTCTAGATACCGTGAAGACTTGCCCCTCCATAGTCACCTTATGTAAAAGACCCTAAAGAGAAAGGCCACCAAGGTTACCAACTACCACAATGATGCCTAGGGAAAGAGTTGACAGTTTAATCCACACGTAAAGGCAGGGTATCTAAGCCCTAAATCAACTTGAGAAGGTCCCCACATGAGTTTCTTCTCAAGTGATCCCCAATAACACACACAATCTGTACACTAAGACCAACAAAGCAAGGTGAGTAACTCTATCGGTCCTAATGCGACCTCACGATTGACCCTTGTGATAGAAGGGCTTCCCATGAAAAAATGTAATAAATGGGTTTATCGCTCCCTAGAAAAATATTCTATGTTTGTTTGATAGCTTTGGAAATTTATCCTTTCAACCTATTCCAAATCCCTACACCTTAAGCTAGTGTAGGTTTGCTACCAGAAAATATAAAAATGTCTAATCAATTTTTATAAGCGCTTTATTTTAAGGCTATTGTTTACTCAAGAGGTAAATGGCATGGACTAAAT
>JZKD02S1791051.1:342765-356004 GCA_000966675.3 Picea glauca | reverse complement strand
ATTACTGTATTAAATATATGAAAAGGAGAATACAACCAATTCCTTGATGTTGTAAGGCCCCTTCCAACAATTCCTTGCTTCCCACACACTTCTTCTCCAAGGATTCTGAGACTATAGATATGAAAGTCCCTCACAATCTATCTTGACAAAGAAAAACTCAAAGCCACTCTAACCAAGCTAACAATCTCAAGCCAAATTTCCAATCTCACTTTCTCCATGAGAACTCCTCTTGTTTTATAAGTTGAAGAGGATAAGGTGAGGAGGTTAGGATTATACCACTAAATCATAAAAGCAAGTAAGATCCAAATTGATCGGAGGCCATCTCACCATAGAAGCTTCTCCTTCTAGAAGCATTGAGAAGATGTTCATTTTTCCCATGTACGAAAATCATCGCACTCCTAGAACTGAGCAGAGTGCAATGACGTCGCAAGATAGGTTTTGTACATCATGTGATGATCCGGGATTGTCACACCCCTAGAACTGGACAAGGTACAACGATGCTCCTTATTAAGGTTTTTACAAAGGAAAATATGATCTCATCTCTTAGGCAAAGTTCTTCTCCCTTCTTTCCTCAAAAATTCAGGCCATTGATCCCTCTGAAGACAAAAGATAGGTTTACATCATTAATCACCATAGGGATGATGAAAATAATGTGGAACAACTCCTCCTTGTCAATGTAAAATTTTATGACATTCAATTTTTTAGTTGCCTTTAAGTTTATGTTCAGATAAATTTATAGCTTGTCAATTTTTATCAAAATACAATAAATACGACCACAATATAATAAATATGATGATAACTATAGACCAAAATAATAAGATGATACCATGCTTTAAGTGACCATGATTCCATGTTTAATTGGTTAACATATAACCTAAGTTACCAATAACATGGCCTTTAAGAGGTGTTACTCAATGTGTAATATTCTAGATATAAAAAGTTTTCAGAACATAAATAAAATGCTAGAAATGGTAGATGAACAACAATATAACCAGAAAAACACCACAATAATACCAAAATGATACAAGAATAACATCAGAAAGAGCGCTTTGATTACTTAGAGCAATGTTCACTTGCCTCTTCGAGGGGGCAACCTCCAGCAGAGAAGAGCTCTATTACAATAATATTCAAGACAAAAGTTCTCATACCCTCGACTCCTATTTATACTAAATATGTCTATCAAAAGAACCATGTACAGGAAGATACTTCTAGAAGCGGAAGCTTCTATTAGGTCTTCTTACATTCGAATTATTCTTCCTTATTGCTAGGCCTTATTATTTTTCACCTTTATTACATCGAAATATATATTTCTACCTACGTGAGGGGTTAGGTCCCTAACATGTCCCCCCCCTTAAAAACAACCTTGTCCTCAAGGCTTGAGATGTGGAAATTACTACAGAATGGTAGTTGGTTCCCAAGTGGCATATGCAGGGGTTGTATCTTTCCACTGTACTAACAATTCCTTGATGGTTCGTTGACGCAAACGATGCTCATGCTAGTCCAAAATGGCTTGTGGTTGTAGCCAAATGGAGCCTTCTTCATCCAAATCGGGAAGGTTGGTTTGAATTTGGCACTTAGTTACAATCACCTTCTTTAAGCAAGAAACATGAAAAACAGGATGGATCTTAGAATGACTATGCAAAGCTAACTCATAGGCCACCTATCTCGCATGATTGACAATGTTATAAGGACCATAAAATTTGGGCACCAATTTCTGACAATGGTTAACATTGAGGGAATTTTTCTTGTAAGGTTGCAGTTGAAGAAACACCTGATCCCCTTCTATAAATTGGCATTCAAAGCGACCTCGATTTGCTTGTTGCTTCATGATATCTAGGCCATGACCAAATTCTCTTTGAGGGTACGAAGAATAGCCTCTCGAACTGTAAGCATTTAGGAAACTGCCTGGACCTTCAAGACACCTGGAAAAATGAGAGAACTGAAGATGTATTTTTTCCATATAACGCTTCAAAAGGAGTCATGTAGGTAGTTGTATGGTATGAAGTGTTGTACCACCATTCAACTAGTGGTAGCCATTGAGCCCACTGATTTTTCTTTTCCAAGGAAAAACACCTCAAATATGTTTCCAAAAACTTGTTGATAACTTCAGTTTGACCAAGCGTCTGGGGATGATAAGTTGTGTTGAGATGAAATTAGGTGCCTTGTAGCTTGAACAATTCTTGCCAAAAATTGCTGGTGAAAGTTGGGTCGTGATCATAAACAATAGAATGTGGCATGCCATGAAGCTTGAATACCTATCCATGAAAATTTGAGCCACAATGGATGTTGTAAATGGGTGTTGAAGAGCACATAAATGAGCATACTTGGAAAGACGATCAACTACCACCATGATGACTGATTTATTGCCCGATTTAGGTAAGCCTACAATAAAATCCATAGATATATCTCACAAAATAGCAGGTGGAACCAGAAGCAGTTGTAGTGTGCCAAGAGATTTGATTGTTTCACCCTTGTTGTGTTGACACGCATGACATTTATCCACAAAATTACGAATTCCCTATTTAGTAACATCCCAGAAAAAAGAACGTTTGACCCTGTCATAGGTTTTGGTAAACCTGGAGTGCCCAGCTGTGGGTGTAGCATGAAGCTTAGAAAGTACCATGGATTTAAGTTTTGACTGTTTACTTAAATACAAATGGTCTTTGTATCGAAGCTCATCCTGGAGCCAAGAGTATCGTGCAGAAACTAGAGAATTGGACTGTAATTGTTGTATAATATGCTAACTTTTGGGATAGTGTAGCCATTCCTAGCGAACAACTTGGAACCAATCTGGTACAATTAAGGAGAGAGGAAAAATGGACCCTTCATCTTCATATTTTTAAGAAAGTGCATCCACAACCACATTGTCCTTTCCTTTCTTGTAAATGATCTCATAATCATATCGAAAGAGCTTAGTCACCCATTTTTGTTGATCTGGGGAGGAAATGTGTTGTTCCATAAAATACTTGAGGCTTTGATGATCTATCTTAATTTGGAAGTGTTTCCCCAATAGATAAGCGAACCACAAATCAACGAAATGGAGAATAGCCAACATTTCCTTTTCATAGATTGATTTTCCCAAGTTTCATTCATACAATTGTTTACTGGTAAAGGCCAAAGGTTGACCCTCTTGCATAAAGACATCGCCAATTCCTTTCCATGAAGCATCACATTCTAGAACAAAGGTCTTTGTGAAATCAGGAAGGGCTAGGACTGGAGTGGTGTACATGGCCATCTTCAAGGTTTGAAAACCCTGAGCAGCTACTGGAGTCCAAGTGAAAGAATTATTTTTAAGGAGTGGAGTGAGAGGTGCCACAATCTTTCCATAATTCCTTACAAACTTTAGATAATAACCTGTTAAGCCTAGAAATCCACGCAATATTTTGAGAGTCTTTAGGTGAGGCCAGTCTTGCATAGCTTCAATATTTTTAGGATCCACCCTGACGCTGACCTTGCCAACAAGATGACTCAAGTACTCGGCTTCAAAGGTGCAAAAAGCACATTTAGATTGTTTCAGGAAAAGTTGTTACTAAGACAGTAGATGGAGAAACTGATCCACATGAGCAAGATGGTCTGTCCAAGTTTTTCTATAGATGAAGATATCATCAAAGAAAACTGAGAAAAAATGACAGAGAAAAGGACGAAAGACATTATTCATGAGGCTTTGGAAAGTGGAGGGAGAATTACTCAAGCCAAAGGACATGACCAAAAACTCATAGTGGCCCTCATTAGTTCTAAAGGAAGTATTAGGAATGTCTGGCTCTTTCATACGGATCTCATTGTAGCCAGAACGAAGATCAATTTTAGTAAAGAACTAGGCGCCACTCAATTCATCCAAGAGGTCATTAATGACAGGAATGAGAAATTTGTCTTTAATGGTGAGTTTGTTGAGGGCACGAAAGTCAGGAAACATGCGCCAATAACCTTCTCTCTTAAGTACCATGACCATAGGAGAAGAGTAGGGGCTCATACTAGGGTGGATAACACCTGCGTTAAGAAGTTCTTGAACCATTTTATCAATTTCATTTTTGGGGGAAGAGGGGTGACAATAGGGACAAATATTGGGAGGAAGGCTTCCTAGGACATGGGGAATGGAATGATCATGAACACCACAGGAAGGAGGGAGTCCTTGGGGACTAGAAAAAACCACTTGATGTTTAGAGAGGATGGATTGGAGGTCCTGTGGCATAGAGGGTGTCTCAGTTGCTTGTATGGCATGGAGTTGGGAAATAATGCTAGAATGAAATTTTTTGAGTAGCTTTTCCATTCGATGGGAACTAATGATCTTAGGGGAACCAGTGGTGATGCCTTGGAACTTATATTGTTGGCCCTCCTATTCGAATTGCATGGTTAATTCCTTAAAATCCATGAGAATGGGAGCCAAAGTCCTTAGCCAGTTTGCGCCCAACACAATGTCACAACTTCCCATGTCAATAGCAAACATATAATATTTCAGGTGGTAATCACCAATTTGGAGACACACATTTTCACAATGCCGACCACATTTTATGGACCCGCCATTGGCAATCATGATTTGGAAATTATTGACTGCACGGATATAGCAATTAGTTTCTTGGGCAATGAGACGATGAATAAATTTATGGGTGCTTCCACTATCAGCAAGAATGATGACCTTCCTATGCTTGAGGGTCTGGGGAGTATAGAATCCAGTGAGAGCATTTAGGTAAATGACTGGTTCTACTTCAAGAGGGTCTGAGGAAGGGGTTATGTCAGTGGGTTCAGGTGACGCAGAAACAAGGGGAGATTCAACATCCTCTTCCAAAAAAAGCTCTGATATGGCCATAAAAAGATTTTTTTCTTTACACTTGTGTCCTGAAAAATATTTGTTATCACAATTATAACAAAGGCCTTTGAGTTGGCATTCAGCCATTTCTCCCCTAGTCAATTTTTGGATCTTTAGTGGAGTAGAAGGAGGAGTGGGATTTACTCGTTTAGTGCGAGGAATAAAGGAGGGTTTCTGGTTTTGAGAAGAGACAACCCATTGTGCTTCCTTAGCTCTTTTAGTAGCCTCCACCCAACTCTGACACTGATCCATGAGGACATGGGCATGAATCTCATCCTTGAGGCCACTAATAAAAAATTCTTGGAAAAAAGCATCAGACATGCCCTCTGTATGAAAAGTCAGTCTCTCAAAAGAAACTATAAAGTCTTCCACTATTCCATATTGTTTCAACTTTTTCAAACAGCCTAAATAGTTGGTGTCAGTGTCAAAGCATTCATAAAGCTCTGCCACAAAGTGTGTCCAAGCAACATACTCTTGAAAGGTATTTTTTCTCGATTTCCACCATTACCAACGTTCTTGATATAGATGGAGAACACCATACCAGATTTTGGCCAACTCATCTATAATGCCATACAAAGAGAAATAATGTTCCATTTGAGTTACCCAACCAGTGGGATTTGAGCCATGAAATTTGGTCACATCCACACGCGAAAGGCTTAGGTCACGCTGAAAGTGATGGGGCTAAAAATTATGGGAATGAGAGGAAGTTTCAACTTTGGTATGAAAATGTGGTTCAGATAAAGGGGGATCTGCAGGGATATGCAGTTTGGTGTAGATCATCCTAGCGCCAGATTCAAGCTGGGTAGTAATGTCTTGTTTGAGTTCTTGTTTGAGTTCCTCTATTGAGGCGACAATGGATGAGTGCATGTTGTTATTGATGGTGGCATTATTGGCACTGAGCTGTCTCACTTCTTGTTCTGTTTTTGTGAAATTAAATTGCAATGTATTGAAGCGAGCTTCCAAGTCTTGGCTACGGGTATGGGCCATGATGATGAGGGAACCGAAAAGGGGTGGGTGGGGTCAAAACATTTCCTAAAAAATGATAGGTATGAATGTGATAAGGGCGAAGAGAGAAATCTAATGGAATAGGTCTCAAATAATGGTACAACAAGATCCAAACATTTTTCTTACACCTGTGGAGTTATACTTCGGTCTGAAGAATACTGCAGTGATGAAATTCCCAAATGCTTAATTAGGAAGAAATATGTAGTGATTTTTCAAATCGAATGTAGGAGGCACAGTTGCACGGAAATAGATCTTGTCTGGTTTTTTTTTTGTTTACATCCCCAAAGGTTAGGTATTCAAGGGTTCTACAGATAAGGGTTTTCCTTGTGTTATAGCTCTCTGATATACATGTGGGGTCCAACAGTAGTACTCGACCCAATATCTCAGGGCACCAACTAAGGAGGCTAGACCGTGCCCTTAGTCATACTACTCGACTACCCAGGTATTAGAGAGTATCTTTTCGAGTGTTGTTCTTGGTGACACTATAGTAGTCAAGTGATCGATCAGTTTATCTAAAGAGGGCTTTAGGAAATCTAGGTCGATCTATATACATGTGTTGTCTGATGCGCTACCACTCAAAGGGGTACCAGCATGCTTTACAACGGTGGCCAACATATGTGCTCTTAATTACCACTTGTATTTCATTCGTGTATGAATCCCTGACCGCGTGTTTATGTGAATAATGACATATCTTTGTAGCTTAAAGGCGCTGGAATACGTCTCTACCCTGAAAAAAAAATTAACCCACAATTTTCTACCGAGGAAAGTGCCCTGATACCAATTGTAATATTCCAGATAAAAAAAAATATGCAGAATAGAAATAAAATGCTAGAAATGGCAGATGAACAATAGTATGACCATAAAAAAACCACAATAATACCAAAATGATACCAGAATAACACCAGAAAGAGCACTTTGATTACTTAGAGCAATGTTCACTTGCCTCTTCGAGGGGTCAACCTCCAGCAGAGAAGAGCTCTATTACAATAATATCCAAGACAAAAGTTCTCATACCCTCGACTCCTATTTATACTAAATATGTCTATCAAACAAACCATCTAGAGGAAGATCCTTCTAGAAGAAAAAGTTTCTATTAGGTTTTCTTACATTCGGCTTATTCTTCCTTATTGGTAGGCCTTATTAATATTGACCTTTATTACATCAGAATATATTATTCTACCTACGTGAGGGGTTAGGTCCCTAACAGAATGAAACTTGTTACTTACCAAATAAACGTGTTGAAAACTTTGTTGTTGACACAAATTTCTTCAGAAACCTCTTCCATTTTCAGCTAAACTTGAGTGTTTTTCAGAGAAATTGTTTCTATCAATTTTCAACAAAACATGTACATTTCTTTCAAAAATCAATTGTAGTTGTTTTATTTTTCAACAAAACCTATATGTTTTCAACAAATGGATTTGATTTAATGCTTGTTACATTTCTTACAAACACACATATACTTGAGACCAAAATCCCATGATCAAACATTTATATATTGATAACCCACTGTCTTTTCCTCTAATGTAATGAGACCAAAATCCCATGATCAAACATTTATATATTTATAACCCATTGTCTTTTCCTCTAATGCATTACATTGTATTGTTGAAGCTTAAGTGTTGAAGCTTGGTGGTGAAGTTGTTGAAGTTGAAGAGTCTCTCCTTTGGTATTATTCTCACATGGTACAGTGTCTAGATGACAAAACTGCCTTACATGGTACATTGTCTAGATGACAAAACTGCCTTATATTCTATTAAATTGCATAATAGAGTCACACTCTATAGATAGATTTTATGACAAAACTACCTTGTATAGATATCCTTTATGACAAAACTGTGTTGTTGTTGTATTGTATTAAATTGCATAATAGAATTTTATAGTAGAGTTTTATAATTTTTACATTCTATATTTTCAGAATTTAAAATTTTATGTATAATAATGTGAATGTTAATAATATATTTTTCCCTTGAGCGAATAAAATACAAATACAAAATATAGTTTGTTTCAAACATGTATCATTAAAAGTTTCTTCCTTGAAATTATTGTCATTACTATAAATAAAATAAAATAAAAATTTTGATATTTGTTTATGTCCCACAAGAACTTTTATATCATTAAAAGTTTCTTCCTTGAAATTAATGTCATAAATAAAAAAAATTGATATTTGTTTATGTCCCACGAGAACTTTTATTTTTCAAATCTTCTAGTAACTTTGTTAATGAATATGAACATCCTATATTTTAATAAAAAAATACCATATTTTATTATATAAATATAGAAAACATTACTTATGTGAAATCTAAAATTGACCTTTTCCTCATAATATATGTGATATCTAGAATTTCCCTTTTTGTCACTTGACCAGAAATGATGACCAGGGCTGCGTCAAAAACTGAGCTCGGCATCTTCACATCAATCATGAAAGTTACCATACCTTTTGTTTTTTTTAATATATTTTTTCAAAATTCTTCAAATTACAGATATGAATTGTTAAGATAATTCATTGAATTGTTGAATCACTGAAGCGGGACGTGTCGTTTTTCTCGAAGATATAGTAAATACTTCAAAGTCCACGCTCTGGTTGGATGAATAGGAGCCACTCATCGTGCAATGCGATGTATAACACATTTACTCTAAACGCTTTGTTGAGTAAACCTATACACGTATACATTATTTTTCTTTCTGTAACCAGCATGAAAGGAGTCTTGTCTTCAGCCAAGAAAATGATCTGCTTCCATGGAAAGAATTCATCGTCTTTCCTTGTAGGGCAGATTAATATTTTTGTCTGTGTTTATCATATTTTATGTTAATGTAGACATTTGCAACAGCCTAGATACATAGTGGATGCAATGGAGGACTCCTTACTGCAAATTTAGCAATGTAAACGCCAAGAAGTTTGTGAGAAATGTGAAGATCTGAAAGTCCCTCACAATCCATCTTGACAAAGAAAAATTCAAATCCACTATAACCAAGCTAACGATCTCAAGTCAAATTTCCAATCTCACTTTCTCCATAAGAGCTCCTCTCCTTTTATAAGTTGAAGAGGATAAGATAAGGAGGCTAGGATGATCCCACTAAATCATAAAAGTGAGTAATATCCAAACTGATCAGAGGCCACCTCACCATAAAAGTTTCTCCTTTTAGAAGCATCGAGAAAATGCTTGTTTTTCCCACTTACGAAAATTGTTGCACCCCTACAACTGAGCAGAGTGCAATGACATCATAGGCCAGGTTTAGTACAACATGCGAAAATTCAGGATCGTCACACCCCTAGAACTAGATACGGTGCGATGATCCTCCTTATTAGGGTTTTTACAAAGGAAAATATGATTTCATCTCTCACAAAACGTTCTTCTCCCTTCTTTCCTTAGGAATTTAGGGCACTGATCTCTCTAAAGACAACAGATAGGTTTACATAATTAACTGTCATAGGGATGATGAAAATAATGTGTAACAGAGAGCTCCCCAAAGTATGAAGTTAGAACATAGTGATAGCTGAAATACTTTATCGAGTGTGTGTAGGGAACAAGGAATAGTCGGTCATAAACCTGCCAACAAACAAGGAAATACAGTACAATAATATATCATCACTGAGGTAGGCATTCTCATACTCAGGATACAAATGACTCAAAGCATAAATGTCAACATGCAAAGATCCATGTCAAGTAAGACAAGTCATGGCCACCAAACATACACTGTGGATCCAAGCCAATATGACTCAATTCTAAACATAGCCACCAAAAATACATTGTGGATCTAAGTCTTAAAGATACAAATTTGAACATAGCCACCAGACATACCCTGTGGATCTATGCACCAATACAATCTGAATATACTCTAATGCAACCTGAATCTGTCAGAAAAGATTCAAGGTCTTTATCTCCACCACTCTATAGTACGAATCTAACCATGCGAATACATGTGTTGAAGTCGAACATGGTAGAAACCACTTGATTACTGGTCATTAGTGTATACCATTAACAAGTGCGAGGGAAATCACCATTAATGTCATTGAATCCCAAAATACACTGGTACAATCCAACAGGTATGAATTATAAGCTAAGGTCAAACACTTGACGAAATCTCCCAAGCATGGGTCAATGATGAAAACCCACTATCGAAAGTGAGGAAACCTGCCATTGAGGCATGCAAGTTCCAAGGTACCAATCAGTTTCTAAGTATAATTCTTGGATAATGAGTTGGAGTCGACAGGAAAAGACCTGTCACATCAGGGCCTTAATGTATCCCCCATCCACGACACAAAACGGATAACAAGATTTGAAGTAGATCAGAGTAACAAGTGATTTAGGACTGACTCAGGGATGGCCAATGCAATAGAAGGCTTAAGGACTGTAGAAATGGCCAACGCAATAGAAGGATCTACGGGTTGAACTTCTCTTTGAACATATTGACGACACGACAACTGTCTTGGAAACACTGACTCAACAATAGGGATCACAGACCAATTGGTAATATTATAAAGGAGTATGATCAAGAGACAAGCAGATTTTCCAACCTAGACACAAAGCGAGTGAAAGGGTGTCATGTTCAAAAGTGACTCTTCTATAGAATACAGGTTTAGAAATATTTCTTTCCCAATTTTCCCCACCATTTCTGGCGAGTACCTCTTTATTTTTATGCAAGCCTGAGGAGGATAACATATGCTTGAACTGTAAGGTCATCCTTCGAATGAGTCCCTCGTAGTATGTTTAGAGAACCCTAGGAAGGAGTGGTTTGGTCCCATATGGGCCTTTCAATGTTTGTTTTACGAGTCCAAAGAAAGAAAACTCAGGGGTTTTTCAATTTTAGAGAGTCTGGAAAACACTTAAAGAGAAATCCAAAATGTCAATTTTCATAAAATAGTCTAGTGAGACCAAAAATGAGATAATCTATTGCTCAACGGAAGTTTTCTTCAAATTCTTTAATGAATGTGAAAAGAACAAGATCACTTGACAATCTTTTCATGTTTAGAGAGTCTAAAAAGAGCTTAAAGGGAACTCCAGGGGGTTTCTTTTTTGTATAACCTTTACGAGTTTGAAAAAGTGATAAAAGTTTACTCGGTTACATTTTGAGGTATTTAGGAGCATCAGAAAGAATGAAGACTGAGCTCATGATTGTTTTCATTTTTACGCAAGCTTAAAACAAAACAAAACTATGCTTAGGATAGATTTTATTTTTACACAAGCTTAAAACTAGCCAAAACTTATGCTTGGACCTGGTTTCATTTTTATACAAGCTTGAACCAGAGGAAACTATGCTTGAGGTAGGTGGTTTCATTTTTACACAAGATTGAACCATAGAAAACTATGCTTGGACTTCCCAACACATTTTCAAGGGATGGTTGTTACTTAGGCCCCAGCTTAAGAAACTAGGGGCTTATCTTCAGCATGAAGACCAGAGGATGAAATAATTGCCCCACAAGCTTTGTTTTCTCCAACAACACAGGCAGATGAAATGAAGCTTCAAATACTAGATGAAGGAATTGAATCAACAGAGAGGGGGAAGTTGTTTCATTTTTTAACGAGCTTGACACTTGAGAATAACTATGCTCGAGAATCCAGGTTCAATGCCTAGACCGTTGTTTCATTTTCTAACGAGCTCGATACAGAAACAAGAACTATGCTCGTAAACCTTTTTTTCATTTTTTAACGAGGTTTCCACAGAGACGAAAAACTATCCTCGTAACCTTTGTTTCATTTTTTAACGAGGTTTCCACAGAGACGCAAAAACTATCCTCACAGTTGGTTTCATTTTTTAATGAGCTTGAAATCAAAAACCATGCTCAAATGTAGTTTCATTTTTTAATGAGCTTTAAATCAGAAAACCATGCTCAACAATTGGATTCATTTTTTAATGAGCTTGAAATCAGAAAACCATGCTCGAGGTTCTCTTCTTGAGCATGGATTCTAAGAGGATGATGTTATGGAAGGACACCATGTCAAGGGACAAAACTCGGTCATGGCCTTTAAGAGATCCTGACTAGATAGAAGAAACACACTCTGGAAGGAACATATATACATGGCCTCAATAGGGGTAAGGAGATCATGCTCCAATAGCCCTACTGAAGAGATTACCATGTCAACTACCAGATCCAAGTCATAGGAGATTGATCGTACATTGAGAAGTTCATCTACATCCGCAGTTGAAAGCATGGGAGACAATGCCACATAATTGACATGTGGTGGGGGTGATACCATCTATATATAAGAACCATTTAGTGTGGTCATTGAGTTGATTTTCAATTCAGGGCCAAGGAACGAAAGTTGATCAATAGTCACAATTCTTCCATTGTGAGGGGAAAATATCACACAAAAAAGAGTGGACACAATAGCTTTCATGGCATAGAAATAATCTCTCCCAAGGAGTAATTCGAAATCCAAGGGGTCTTGGACTACCATAACATCAATAAAGAGAGTTTTCCCTCCCAAAGTTACGCAAAACTGAGGAAGGATCCCTAAAGGAGTCATACAACCAAATGCAACCAATTTTATAAGAAAGGAATATATCACTATATTAAAGATATGAAAACGAGGATACAACCAATTCCTTGATGTTGTAAGGTCCCTTCCAACAATTCCTTGCTTCCCACACACTTCTTCTCCAAGGATTCTGAGACTATATATCTGAAAGTCCCTCACAATCTATCTTGACAAAGAAAAACTCAAAGCCACTCTAACCAAGCTAAGAATCTCAAGCCAAATTTCTAATCTCACTTTCTCCATGAGAGCGCCTCTCCTTTTATAAGTTGAACAGGATAAGGTGAGGAGGTTAGGATGATCTTACTAAATCATAAAAGCAAGTAAGATCCAAATTGATCAGAGGCCATCTCACCATAGAAGCTTCTCCTTCTATAAGCATCGAGAAGATGTTCATTTTTCCCATGTATGAAAATCATAGCACTCCTAGAACTGAGCAGAGTACGATGACGTCGCAATCTAGGTTTAGTACATCATGCGACGATCCAGGATCGTCAAACCCCTAGAGCTGGACAAGGTGCAACGATGCTCCTTATTAGGGTTTTAACAAAGGAAAATATGTTCTCATCTCTCAGGAAAAGTTCTTCTCCCTTTTTTCCTCAAGAATTCAGGCCACTGATCCCTCTGAAGACAAAAGATAGGTTTACATCATTAATGACCATAGGGATGATGAAAATAATGTGTAACAACTCCTCCTTGTCAATGTAAAATTTTATGACATTAAATTTTTTAGTTGCCTTTCACTTTATGTTTAGATAAATTTATAGCTTGTCAATTTTKATMAAAATACAATAAATAYGATCACAATACAATAAATATGATGATAACAATAGACCAAAATAATAAGATGATACCATGCTTTAAGTGACCATGATTCCATGTTTAATTGGTTAACATATAACCTAAGTTACCAATAACATGACCTTTAAGAGGTGTTACTCAATGTGTAATATT
>JZKD02S1791051.1:243012-313625 GCA_000966675.3 Picea glauca | reverse complement strand
ATTGTACTGAGAGCTCTTGGATTAGAGTTTTGTATGAGATTGTTTCATGATTCATGATATACATAATATATGATAGTTGGGGTTTTTAGCTTTACGCTTTCTCGGTAAAACTTCTCTGTTGTGTGTTATTGATATTTCACTTTGTGCATTATGGTTGTGATCGTGGTTTAATTGCTTCCGCAATAATAATAGTAGAAGCGATTATGTATTTAACAAGTGACGGAAATTGTTAGATCAGGAGAATCGTAGGAATACATTAATTTGTATCGAAAATTCTACAAAAATCCCATGATCAAACATTTATATATTGATAACCCATTATCTTTTCCGCTAATCCATTACATTGTATTGTTGAAGCTTAAGTGTTTAATCTTGGTGGTGAAGTTGTTGAAGTGTTTAAGCTTGGTGGTGAAGTTGTTGAAGTTCAAGAGTCTCTCCTTTAATATTATTCTCACATGGTACAGTGTCTAGATGACAAAACTTCCTTACATGGTACATTTTTTAGATGACAAAACTGCCTTATATTCTATTAAATTGCATAATAGAGTCACACTCTATAGATAGCTTTTATGACAAAACTGCGTTGTATAAATAGCCTTTATGACAAAACTTCCTTCTTGTTGTATTGTATTAAATTGCATAATAGAATTTTATAGTAGAGTTTTATAATTTTTACATTCTATATTTTTATAATTTAAAATTTTATGTTAAGTATGTCAATGTTAATAATATATTTTTCCCTTCAACAAATAAAATACAAATACAAAATATAGTTTGTTTCAAACACGTATCATTAAAAGTTTCTTCCTTGAAATTAATGTCATTACTACAAATAAAATAATAAAAAAAAAATTGATATTTGTTTATGTCTCACAAGAACTTTTATATCATTAAAAGTTTCTTCCTTGAAATTAATTTCATAAATAAAAAATTTGATATTTGTTTATGTATCATTAAAAGTTTCTTCCTTGAAATTAATGTCATAAATAAAAAATTTGATATTTGTTTATGTCCCACAAGAACTTTTATTTTTCAAATCTTCTAGTAACTTTGTTAATGAATATGAACATCCTATCTTTTAATAAAAAAATACCATATTTTATTATATAAATATAGAAAACATTACTTATGTGAAATCTAAAATTGACCTTTCCTCATATAATATATGTGAAATCTAGAATTTACCTTTCCGTCACTTTACTAGAAATGATGACCAGGGCTGCGTCAAACACTGAGGTCAGAATCTTCACATCAATCGTGAAAGTTACCGTACCTTTTATTTGTTTTCATATATTTTTTCGAAATTCTTCAAATTACAGATTTGAATTGTTAAGATAATTCATTGAATTGTTGAATCACTGAAGCATGACGTGCCGTTTTTCTCAAACATATCGTAAAGACTTCAATGTCCACACTCTGGTTGGATGAACAGGAGCCACTCATCGCACAATGCGATGTATAACACGTTTACTCTAAACGCTTTGCAGAGTATACCTATACACGTATACATTCTTTTTCTTTCTGTAACCAACATGAAAGGAGTCTTGTCTTCAGCCAAGAAAATGATCGACTTCCATGGAAAGAATTCATCGTCTTTCCTTGTAGGGAAGATTAATATTGTTGTCTATGTTTATCATATTTTCTGTTAATGTAGACATTTACAACAGCCTAGATACATAGTGGAGGCAATGGACGAGGCAATGGACGAATCCTTACTGCAAATTGAGCAATGCAAATGCCAGCAAGTTTGTGAGAAATGTGAAGATCTGAAAGTCCCTCACAATCTATATTAACAAAGAAAAATTCAAAGCCACTATAACTAAGCTAAAGCTAACGATCTCAAGTCAAATTTCCAATCTCACTTTCTCCATAAGAGCTCCTTTCCTTTTATAAGTTGAAGAGGATAAGATGAGGAGGTTAGGATGATCCCACTAAATCATAAAAGTGATTAAGATCTAAACTGATCAGAGGCCACCTCACCATAGAAGTTTCTCCTTCTAGAAGCATCGAGAATATGCTTGTTTTTCCCACTTACGAAAATCGTCGCACCCCTACAACTAAGCAGAGTGCAATGACATCGTAGGCCAGGTTTAGTACAACATGCGACGATTAAGGATCGTCGCACCGCTAGATTTGGACAGGGTCCGATGATCCTCCTTATTAGGGTTTTTACAAAGGAAAATATGATTGCATCTCTCACAAAAAGTTCTTCTCCCTTCTTTCCTCAGGAATTCAGGCCACTGATCTCTCTGAAGACAACAGATAGGTTTACATCATTAACGGTCATAGGGATGACAGAAATAATGTGTAACAGAGAGCTCCCCAAAGTATGAAGTTAGAACATAGTAAAACTAAGGAAGGATCCTGTTGGAGCCACCTTTGTTTTTTCTAAGCCCGTCTCAAATTTCATGTCTTAATGTTCGAAATCGAAAGATGATTTTCGTACTTTCCATCTGTGGTTTTAAAATCTCTGAAGTCTTATCACGTGAGCGACGATAGTTATTGAACTCTCGAGGCGAGTTCTACTTTTCATCAAAAAAATTTCCCCCTTTGTTCTACCTCAGGATTTCGTATGTTGGATGTTGTAGATCACGTAGTTCACAAGTCCCGAGCAACGAAATGGAGAAATTGTTTTAAAATTTTACCCAGGGCAGTAATGAGAGTAAAATTTTCCTAAATCATGGTTAAACATCATCGGGTTTTCGCGTCTTGGCGTTCACTAAATCCAAAAGTCTTATTGTCGTAACCCTGATAGCTGAAACCACGAATTTCTTGTTTCAGTAACCCATGTCAAGGTTAAAGGTAAAAGCTTAGCCATGGTTAAGTTCTGTCAGAAATTCAAAACTCGGCGTGTTCTCTTCTAAAAAACTACACTGTCAAAACCCTGAGTCACAAAGTCACGATAAAGATATGAACATAATTAATTAAAAACTTAATCCGATTTTATCCTCCCTTTTAATTTAAACATATCATTGCGATCTTGCGGTTTCGCAACTCGGCATACAAACTTCCCGGAAGCTATACCTTCGAAGCTTCGAGTCGCGATATGGCGATATAAATAATTACGTAATTAATTAAACACCTAATCACAATTACGTTTTTATTAACCAAAGTCAATCATCACAATTTCGGGTGTTAGAGGTTGAAAGGGTTAAAGCAAAAATTCTTGATACAACGAGTACCGAAAGATTAATTAACTTTGGTAAAACCAGATTAATTGAGCTAAACCAGTATCTCCCGTGATTTGATGCATGCACGGTTTATGAGGCATTCTTAATTCTTCCTCATGCCAACTGACATTTTGAACCACCAAAATTTATGGCATTAACTAGAAACAAGACGAATCGACAAATAAAGATTGGGTTTTTATTGCTAAATTTATTTTTAAGCGTGATTTGACTAATCTGTTCTTAAAAAGTACCGAGTTTTCGAATATATAGAGTTGTTATTTGTTACAACAAATTCATTTCTATATTACGTAGAGCACACTTTCTCAGCGATATAATTTCTGTATGTATACGTATTTTTATTGCAGAAGAGCTAAAGCAGGATCTCCCGTCATGGCCCCGCAAAAAGCGTCTAAAGCCAGCGTTGAGGTTTCAGGACAAGGTTCAGAAAATGTCGTTGATACTTCACCTCGAAGTGTCGACTCTGTCCCGAACTGGTCGTTCGTTTCTGATGTTCTGCAGGCTGAATTAGTGGATTATTCTAATGATTCCAGCGACAATGAAAAAGACGACATAACCACCAAATATAAGATCGTCATTCAATCGGGAATGCATAAAGTAGAGGCCAAGCCACGAATGCTCCCTTACTATGATATGGTCCGATGGGAATTAGACCATGTGGACATACCAACCAGAACCATTATCAATGAGCAGAAGGTCACCATCGGGACTTTCAGACCTGAACATCTGCAAGCTATGTACAAGTTGCCCACAGTGTCTGACCTTACATATGATGTCGAATTCATGGACAAGTTCAAATAGACAGAATGTGTGCAGTATGACAAGACTATGTCTAGCTTAATGAGAGATTGGGTTTTGCACCCTGTGGACTCATTTGGCCAGTTGCGGACTCAAGAGATTTGAACACAAAAATTCGCCCTCGGATGACATTTTCCGAGGCGCAAGATCTTATGCCAAGATTTTAGCTCGGATACAAACCCTGGCACCTGAAGAGAGGGTTGATGTTCTGAAATTCCAAGAACATCGACATAGTTGTCTTCCCGCAGTATTACAGGGTGAGAATCCGAGTACAGTGGAGGTGAAACAGAAAGATGTCGAAGGCTCCAAAGATGCGACTCTCAGTCAAGAAAAACACCAGGATGGGGAAGAGAAAACTAAGAGTCTGAAAGCAGAGATAAAGACTCCTGACCCGCCGAAGAAGCAGACTCCGGTTACTACTCCGCGGCAATCAATGAAGCAAATCAGAGATCCTATCGCATTCGTTACTCCCTTGCAGTCAACTCAGGGAAATATTGATGCAGGGTGGATCTTAAATGAAGAATTGAGGCCTATAAGGGTGGAAGAGCTCCCTCCAAATGAGTTCTTCTTTGATAAGAAGAGAAAGGTAGTGGTAAAGAGATAATTCTATCAGGAAGGGGAATCGACAGGAAAGAAATACAAAGTATTGATTGATGGGAAGGACAAGAAGAATGAACAGTTCACTATGGAAATAGTTGGGACATTAGGGGAATATGCCACAGCGAATCAATTTTCAGTCGGGATTTTGAAAAATGAGGTGAAATGAAAAAATCGCCTTATCAAAACCCTAGAAGCCAGACTAGCCACAACAGCGGAGGCTGCTAAAGACTAGGCGAGTGTAGGGATAGAGCAAGCAAGGTTGGTCGATAAAAGTGAGATAGATCTGCTCAAGACTAAGCTCGAACAAGCAGAGCTGGTGGTTCGGAATGGTCAGATACAAGCGGGCCAGCAAAAAGACTTGATCGAACAACTACAGGCTAGAGTGGAAATCGCCGAAAGTAAAGTGATAAATATCGAGATGTTCTAGTCCCAAGCGATGGAGATTCGGAGTAGATTTTCTGCGGCCTAGCGAAATTTACTTGCCAAGGTAGAGGTGATTCGGGACAATTGCTTACTGGTTAATCAAGTTTTGGAAAATTTATCCATTAGAGAAAGAGAATATGGAGCAGCACGAGTCGCTTTTCAAGAGGCGGTGATAGCTACGAACAACAGGGAATCGGGAAGTATTCCTAGGTTTCCCATTTCAAAGCAGACCAGAGGAAATATTCTATTAAAGGAATGGGAGCACAGCATCTCAGAAGGTAAGTTGTAAGCCAAGAGGGTAAATAAATCCTTAGAAGAGGATTTTAGTTCTATAGATGGTAATCTGCTAGGCATTGTTAGTGAAGGTAATGCCGAGACATTGATTCAAATGAATATGGAGAAAATCTCACTTGATTTAAAGGAAAAAGAGGAAAGAGATTCAGCAGAGATCTCACAAGTGACTATGGCAGACATAGTGCAAATAGATAAATGTATGATGAAACCAAGTGTCCAATTGTGTGCCATAGACATCATAGACAGACAGATGGAAGAAAGGTTACCGCAATTAGCCCGAGATTGTTACTCTTTTGAAGCTAATTGTCAAGCAGAACCGTCAAGGCTGATATCTCGGTTGGTTGAAAGATGTGTCACCTGTACTGAGAATGCGTGAGGACAAGCTTCTGGAACCAAATAAAGACAAAGAAGAAGAAATGGAACGATTGCTCTCCTCCCTATCATAACTGAAAATTTTGCAACAATTGAGATTCCATCTTATTGTAAAACTGTATAAATATACCATAGAAAGAAAGAAAAAAAGGCTAGACCTTTTTGTGTCGATTGTAAAATAGGTTTTACATTTTGAGAGTTAAGATAAAGCAAATCCAAAGATTCTCAATTATGTCACGACTGTGTTATGAGTTTTTTTTCTTGTATCTCATATTTCATTTCATTTCATATTTGTATCTGATGAATGCTTCGCTATAATTTAGTGCAACCTCTACTATAGTGAAAGAATTTTGGTTTTCTATATTGTTTACTGTTTTTCCTCTGTACCAGCTATCAACAGGTATAAGACCAGTCAACACTTTCATAATTCTATATATATTTTATGCTTCATCGAGTTATTTCTTTACATTTTTCTTCTTTTGTTTATACGTGATATTCTCCCTTGATAGGAGCCTTACTCGATAGACAGCTAAATGTTTTCTCCCACCTCATACATTTTATTAAAATATAACTTAGTTACGGGAAAGGGCCTTTGATTTGCACCCCTTGTTCATTCATGAAACCGTATACTCTCTTTTATACGACCGAATTGAGACAGCACTTAATCTCCCCTTGAGGTTTTTTCTTATTTTACTGTTCCTCCATGACTCTCCCTATATCAATACAACCTAATATCGAACCCGGACTATCAGATCAAACGCATATTTCCTTAAACATTTTTGATACTATTCTTAAAACAACCACCACCCGGGTTGAACTCGAACGATCATGGGCAACGATTAAATGAGATATAAACATCCAGGAACAGTTGGAAGCTAGACAACGCCAACACAGAAATCATCCCTATTTTCCCTTGCCGAAGGTTGACGTTTCTCTTTTCTTTACCCTTTACTCACTTTCAGATGCCTAGACACTATCCTTCTAAGCCTTAAGTACAGACTCTGGAACAACATATTTTTGGCGTCGTTGTCGGGGACTGAAGTTACGAAATCTTTTTCCCTGGGAAAACGACATTTATTTCTTTGAAAGTGCCACCCTTTGATAGTGAACAAAGAGTGCACATATTTTTAAGGCTTTCCAATATTTCACTTGGTGACTCCACAACTAATAAGCTAGCATCCGGACGAAGGAATACCAGACAAAACCCGGATGGTAAACAAACCACACCCATTATCCACCCTGAACAATTTTTAAAGACGAAAGGATCTCTCAAGACGACCCCTGCAGTCTATCAGCCTAAATACCTGCAACTGAAGACCAAATGTTCTTCCGAACCTTCAAATTCATGCAGCCCTTTCTTTGACACTAAGGATATAACATTGAATTACTCCGAAGTTAGAAGCAAAACTACTTCGATAACCCCTGCAGAACATAAAGGAAAAAGTCTTGCAGAAAATTTATATACTGTCGATATATCATCGACTCTTCAGTTGAATTTCGTGACCCCACCCAGTCTCGAAGAATATTTCATGCATCCAGCTTCCACACCCATTGGTTCCCCTGACTACATATCTTACAAGTCCGAAGAGCCAAACCCTCACATCCCTTACCAGTCTTCCATGGATTTTCCACCCCACGAAGAAAGTAAAGATTCACTTTTAATCTTTCAAAACCTCCTTTACAACTTTCCATAGATAACGATGGCAGCCACCGGAGGAGGAGGGGGAGGAGATCCTATAGGAAGAGATGGAGGACAAGGGCCTACCCCCCCTCCCAGAGTGTTTTCAAAAGTGGCAGCAAGATACATTCCCTTGGTATTACCTGTTCCTCTGCACGATCTTCCCAAAAATTATATAAAAAATTTGCCAAAATTCACTGGGGAAGGAGATCTGACTACAGCCGAACACATTAATTTCTTTGATCAATTCGCAGACATCCTAGGTATCGAACATGAGGACGTGTATTCAAGGCTTCTTGTCCAAACCTTTGAAGGTCGTGTCTGGACTTGGTTTTGGAGTCTACCTGCAGCATCTATCTTGTCTTATGACACCTTGGAAGATGATTTCCTTAGACAATGGGGCGAAAGAAAGGACCACCTATATTATTTAACCAAATTAGGGTCTTTAAGAAAAAATAATTTAGAAATAGTTATGGAGTTTATTCAAAGATTCAACAAGCTGTATAATGAAATCCCAGTCGAGGTTAAACCATCCCAACTCACGGCCAAAGTAACTTTTGTAGGGGCTTTCGAACCGGATTTTTTACTCCTTTTGCGTGAAAGAAGGGGAGCCACTATAAACTGAATGCAAGATGACACTGTAGAAATTGAGTCGAATATGATGGCTTCTGGTAAGCTTAAATCTAAAGTAGAAATGGGAAACCGGGAAACTAAACGCTTTAGAGAACAAGCAGGTCTATCAGGGTCTAATAGATCCACACATGACAAAGTAGATGATATGGCGAGGGTAATTAAGGAACCGTCTAATAAAATATCCACAATGGAGCTAGAATAGGCCAAAGATGATTCTTTCGCCAAAAAGGATTTCAAGAGGAACCCCAACCCCCTGAACCAACAATGACAGATAAAAAACGAAGATCAAAAAATACAAGCTCCCCTAAAGAGTGAAAATTTTATAGGAGGGAATGATCTCCAATATTTCAGAGATTCGGATAATGATGTCACGAACTTCGGTGATGACTGCACACAACCGTATCTGACTAGAGAAGATTATGAAAAATCTCTAAACACTCAACAACCATCGGTTAAGGGTGAAGAAAGAGATCATACTGACCTTTGTGGCTCTCAACAAGAAACCAAAATGATAATGGCCAAGGTCCAACCTAAGTATAACTTGAGATCTAAGAGTAAGCCCATTTCAACTACTCAACCTAAGAAAATTCTCCCAAGAGGTCAAACTTATGAGCCTACTCCGGAAGAAACCCTATTACCTAATAGCAAAGCAAAAGTAGTAAGCACACAAGAGTCCGAAGTGGGAAAAGTCGAGACCCAAACACAAGGAACCGAGACAACTAATAAAATTACGTCTTCAACCAGGACCATGAGTAATAAACCGGTCCAGACGAATAAGTCGGAAAGGAAGGATTTAGAAGTCCCAACTAAAGAAACAAATAAGGTGAGCAGAGTTTTTAGTTTTGAAAACGAGATAAATAAAATTAAGATACCAATCCCTTTGGTAGAATTAGCAAAAAACCCAGTTTATCGGAAGCAAATTACCAAAGTGATAGGTGTCTCAGAGCTAGAAAGCCAGTCTGACGTTTTAAACCTGGAAGATGATAAACCTAACATCACTTTTGGTCCACATTTTGAAGGGGCCAAAGACACTATTTCTCCCTTTTATATTACTTTAAATGTATACGATCAACTGCTACATAATTGCATGTTAGACTCCGGAGCCTCCCATAACGTGATGCCTAAAATTATTATGGACAAATTGGGTCTCCAGATCACCAAAACTTACAGAGATCTTTACTCTTTTGACTCGAGAAGGGTTAAGTGTATGGGAATGATAAAGGATTTAGTAGTTACCCTGGCACAGGTCCCGGTTAAGAGTATCTTGATGGATGTGGTTATTGTTGATATTCCCCCTAAGTATGGATTACTGTTGTCTAGGTCATGGGGAGCCAAGCTGGGGAGTTCTCTTCAACTAGATATGATGTTCACCATAATTCTTGTGTTTGGTGGGCAATTTACTCGGTTGTACAGAGAGACGAGGTTAGCATATACAGTAAGCGACCCTCAAAATCTGAACAATTTCCCTATTTACATTGCGGATCAAGATTTAGGAAATTGTATCTTATCTTTTGATGATGGTTTAGATGGTTGTCCGGAGGAAAACGATATAGATCAGGAAGATTCAGGTTACATGACAAAAGATCTATGTAGCACCGGTGTTTGGAAAATGTTTTTTGATGGTGCCTCATCTTGTGAAGGGGTTGGTGCAAGAGTGCTTTTAGTAGCTCCTGAAGGAAAGTTCGTTGTTCCTTTTTCTTACATACTGCAATGGGATATAGATTATACTAACAACGTATGTGAATACGAAGCGTTGGTCTTAGGATTAGAGGCTGCTAGGAAGCTAAAAATAAATAACCTAGAGGTATACGTATATGTAGAGTTAATAGTCAAACAAATAAATCAACAGTACCAAGCCAAGCATCCCAGATTAAGATCATACAGGAATTGTGCCTGGGATCTAATGGAAAACTTTTTCTCGTCCGTAAATGTCCACTTCATCCCACGCGCAAAGAACTTACATGATGATGCATTAGCTAAAGCGGCTTCAACTTTCACGCCTCCTACAACCTTTAAATTGAAGTATCAGATAGAGATAAGACACAGACCATCTATACCAGACAATATCCAGCACTGGCAGGTTTTTGAGGATGATGAACAAATTAAGAAGTTTCTTGAAGTAGTAGGTGAATTTTTCGAAACTCATGCAAACCAAGAAAATCAAAATGACCAGATATGGATCATGTAAGAAGGGGAGGATCCTCAAGCTTTCCAAGACAAAATCACAAATCATCGTATGATGGTCCTAAAAAACAATCAGATTCTGAAAGGACTGATCCCTCTAGAAAGACTGTTTGATCAAAACGACATACCTGTAAAATCCACCTTACAACCCCAACCAAAAGAGGCTGAGGATTGTGACATAGGAACCAAAGAAGAGTCCAGGATGGTTAAAATATCTAAACTTCTTCCCCCTGAAATAAAAGACAGATATAAGGACCTACTCAAACAATTTAAGGATGTTTTCGCCTGGTCTTATGACGAGTTAAGAACTTATGACACTACCATGATCGATCACAAGATACCTTTAAAACCTTGGGTCAAACCTTTTAGACAAAAGCTTAAGCAGATAAACCCTATTTTATTACCTATGGTCGAGAAAGAAGTGAAGAAAATTTTGGAGGAGAAAATTATACTACCTCTGAGATATTCTGACTGGGTGGTGAATCTGGTCCCGGTCCGAAAAAAGAGTGGAGAAATTAGACTGTGCGTGGATTTCAGAAATTTAAATAAGTCATCTCTTAAAGACAACTATCCGCTGCCTAAAATGGATCATGTGCTAGAAAGGGTAGTTGGGGCGAATAGACTATCTATGATTGACAGTTTCTCTGGATATAATCAAATTGCCATGAATGAACAAGATAAAGAAAAAACAACTTTTACTACCCCTTGGGGTACGTTCATGTATGATAAGATGTCTTTCGATTTGATGAATGCAAGAGCCACGTTCCAACGCGATATGGACATCGCCTTCATCGGAGAGAGGGATAATTTCATCGTCATCTATCTCAATGATTTAATTGTCTTCTCCAAATCCAACGAAGAACATATGGTATATCTTAAACAAACATTCGAAAAGTGTCGCAGGTTTGGTCTATCCTTAAACCCCAAGAAATCACACTTCACCATGCAAGAGGGTAAATTACTAGGTCATATTGTATCTAAGTATGGAATTAAGATTGATCCTAAAAGGGTTGAAGCAATAGATACTATAAACATTCCCAGAAATGTAAAAGAAATTCAATCTTTCTTAGGAAAAATAATTTTTTTACGAAGATTTGTCCCGAATTTCGCTGAAATTGTAAAATTGATCACAGATATGCTGAAAAAGAACAACGAAGTAAAGTGGACAATAGAATCCAAAGTGTAGTTCTCACATATTAATAAAGTAATAGCCGAGGCACCTGTATTGGCAAGTCCCGATTATCTGAAAGACTTTCTTATTTTTTCATTTGCCTCCGAACACACGATTGTTGCGGTGCTCCTCCAAAAGAACAAAGAGGGTTTCGAACAACCGATCGCCTTTTTTAGAAAGAGCCTCAGAGATGCAGAACTTAAATACGATATAATAGAAAAACAAGCGTACGCCATGGTAAAAGCACTGAAGGAATTTAGAACATATGTGTTTCACTCCAAGATCATTGCGTACGTACCAACTAGTTCTGTGAAAGATATTTTGGTACGACCAGATAGTGATAGGAAAAGAGGACGATGGTTGGCCAAGATTCATAAATTTGACCTGGAAATCAAACCCACTAAATTAATAAAAGGACAAGTCATGGCCAAACTTTTGGCTGAATCAAATCTCAGAGCTCTGGATATAAACTGCCTACAGGGATACGAGAAAAATATGAACGTAAGCGAGCTTGATGAACCAACAAGTACAATTAAGATCGAGGAGAATTTTGCATTATCAAAATGGTACCAAAACACAGTATCCTACCTACTGACTCTAAAATGCCCGAGGGAACTATCACCATCAAAAGCCAGGACTTTAAAGATTCATGCGGTTAAGTATTGTATCGCCGAAAATCAACTATATTGGAAATACCCACTCAGTTTCTTGTTAGTCTGCTTAGTCGAATCGGAAACAGAAAGGGTTATAAGTGAATTTCATGAAGGAGTTTGTGGAGGACATCACACTTGGAGGGACACAACTTACAAAATTCTAATGGCTGGGTATTACTAGCCAAAACTCTTTTCAGATGTTAACGCCAAAGTCCGAGCCTGTAACCCTTATCAGCTATTTGCAGGTAAACAGAAACTCCCGACACTACCTTTAGTTCCGGTCAAAACTGAAGCCCCTTTCCAACAATGGGGGCTAGATTTGATAGGAGAAATTAATCCACATTCTAGTGCCCAACACAAGCGGATCTTAACTGCCATAGACTACTTTACCAAATGGGTGGAAACTATTTCGACTAAGAGGGCAACTGACTCGGTGGTAATAGAGTTCTTAGAAGACAATATCCTGTCAAGATTTGGCTTCCCCCGAAAGATAGTCACGGATAATGCCCAGGATTTCAAGTCTATGGCTATGATCAGCTTCTGCCAAAAGTATAATATCATTCATGGCCATTCTACAGCGTACTACCCCCAAGGAAATGGACTGGCTGAGTCGTCTAACAAGAGCCTAATAAATATAATTATGAAAGTGTTGGATGAAAGCAAAAAGTCTTGGCATGTACATTTAAAGTACGCTTTGTGGGCGAATTGCATAGGCACTAAAAATTCTATCGGCATGTCTCCTTTTCAGATGGTATATGGAACAGATGCGGTGTTACCAATAAATTTAGCACTCCCCGTGATGAAGTTGTGGCAAGATCAAAAAGAGGAACCTAATCATGTCACCAGGAGGATAAACTATCTAATCGAGGTTCAACAACACAGGGTTGAAGTAGATGAAAAGATGCAGAAGTATCAAGATGACATGAAGACATTATTCGATCATAGAGCAAAGGATAGAGATTTCCTCCCAGGTGATTTAGTACTAAGGTGGGATGCAAGGAGGGAAGAAGTAGCGAAAAATGGTAAATTCGATCACCTCTGGTATGGGCCATTCAGAGTCTTGGCTCTCGAAGGAAAAAATTCTTTCCTTCTAGAAAATCTAGAGGAGGAAATCCTCAACACCCCTGTCAATGGGCATTATCTGAAGCATTATATGACATAAATAATCGCCAAAAAAAAATTATATATTCATTTAATTTTAGATTTATATATTCATATATAGAATTTTTACTTGTGTATATATATTTTCCTTTTCGTTTGGTTATGTTGATCTTCTTTCGCAAATTTTCGACACCTTTCGGAAATCCCTGATAACCTTCGTATTTTCCTCTTATAGGATTCTAGCTGCACACAAAACAAACAGGAGAAGTAAACCGAAAGTTGGTGTCATAAATAAATCGGCTTAAACAGCTGATACCCAAGATTTTTGATATTGTGCAAAGAAAATGAAACGATAAGGTAAAGATGAGATTTCCTAAAAGACATGTTCTAAAGGACTGTTAAAGAAAACCGAGGTAACCTGATTTAGACAAAAACATCGTCCAAACTAATAAATAACAGAGTTTTTCCCCTGTTTAATCGTTTACGAAAGAATAAAACAAATTAAACGATTCACTCAAATTAAAGCAGTCAGTCAAAGTAAAGCACCCCCGAAAAAGATTTACAAGAGTCAGTTTTGAATTCTTGACTTTTGTTTTCCAGTCTGTAAGTCACTACCTGTCACCCTTTTCTGTCTTCGGGTTTACCTTTTACAAAGTCAACATCTTTCCATTTTGCATACGAAGGGATAAGAGATTTCATTTCAACCTCGTGAGCTTCAAAGTAGATTGTGGAAAGAAAGCGGGTCTTCACAACTCCTAGATCCCCTGCTAAACGAAGGGATGCTTAAAGTGATCCTAACTTTCCTAGGTTTTTCAACAATTTTGGAGGATTGAGGCTTGCTCAAATGGAATTCCCTAAGAAAGTTATTTTCCCTTTTTTCCTTGAGAATGAAGGTGTTGTGAAGGTTAAGGTAAGGTTGGTATTGAGTAATCAAAGTAAGTTGACAGACCTATAATGCAAAATATTACACAGATATCATCCCTGATACAAACTGATTGCCCCCATCTTCGCACTCTAAAAAAATAAATTATAAGACAGGTGGTGAAAGGAAATTCAGAAATGATTTCCCCCATCTAGTCCAAGAGACGATGAAAGGAAATTCAGAAATGATTGCCCTCATCTCAGCATTTAAATGCACAAATATATTCCGAAGTGGTGAAAGGAAATTCAGTAAACGGGGCCAGATAAATTCACCAGGGTACTGAACAAGCTCACTGGTAGTGAAAAAATATCCGAGATATATGTAAGGCTATTATACATGAATATCACTCTACTCTGATAACCAATTCTTTCTAAAAACTCGATCTACATCCCATGTTCAGGCAGGGCTTCCCGATTAAAAACATATAATCTTCTTCTTTTGATGCAAGCTGATAGCCACAAGATCTGTTGGGTCTCCTAGAACTGTTTTGATTGTCTTAAGGTAGACTTGAATTCAGTAACAGGAAGGGGAAGGTCGTGAAAGGGACTGCAACTAAGTTTAAAAAAGTATTTGAGTTTGAAAATCTTTTCAAGTTAAAAAACGAAGTCTCTTTCCCCTTCGATACCCTATTCTCAGGAACCTTTTCGCCTAATTGAAGATATGGAATCCATTTACCCAATATTAGCACGTGGTCTACTTTTCTTCCCGTCTTACAAGAAAACAGGATCCCTAGTTGGAGCCTATGTTGGAGTTGCCTTTGTTTTTTTTAAGCCCATCTCGAATTTCATGTCTTAATTCTCAAAATCGAAAGATGATTTTCGTATTTTCTATCTGTGGTTTCAAAATCTCTAAAGTATTATCACGCGAGCGACGATAGTTATTGAACTCTCGAGGCGAGTTCTACTTTTCCTCAAATTTTTTCCCCCTCTGTTCTACCTCGGGATTTCGTATGTTGGATGTTATAGATCACGTAGTTCACAAGTCGTGAGCAATGAAACGATGAAATCGTCTTAAAATTTTACCCAGGCCAGTAACGAGAGTACAATTTTCCTAAGTCACGGTTAAACATCAACGAGTTTTCGCGTCTCGGCGTTCACTAAATCCAAAAGTCTTATTGTCATAACCCCGATAGCCGAAACCACAAATTTCTTGTTTTAGTAACTCGTGTCAAGGTTAAAGGTAAAAGCTTAGCCATGGTTAAGTTCTGTCGAAAATTCACAACTCGGCGTGTTCTCTTTTAAAAATATACACTGTCAAATCCCCGAGTCGCGAAGTCACGATAAAGATATGAACATAATTAATTAAACACTTAATCCGATTTTATCCTCCCTTTTAATTTAAACATATCATTGTGATCTCGTGGTTTCGCAACTCGGCATGCAAACTTCCTGGAAGCTATACCTTCGAAGCTCCAAGTTCTAGATATGGCAATATAAATAATTACATAATTAATTAAGCGCCTAATCACAATTACGTTTTTATTAACGAAAGTCAATCATCGCAATTTCGGGTGTTAGAGGTTCAAAGGGTTAAAGCAAAAATTCCCGATACAACGAGTATCGAAAGATTAATTAACTTTGGTAAAACTGGATTAATTGAGATAAACCAGTATCTCCCGTGATTTGATGCATGCACGGTTTACGAGGCAGTATTAATTCTTTCCTTACACCAACTGACATTTTGAACCGCCAAAATTTATGGCATTAATGAGAAACAAGGCAAATCGACAAATAAAGATTGGGTTTTTATTGCTAAATTTATTTTTAAGCGTGATTTGACTAATTTGTTCTTAAAAAGTACTGAGTTTTCGAATATATAGAGTTGTTATTCATTATAACAAATTCATTTCTATACTACGCAAAGCACACTTTCTCAGCGAGCTAATTTCTGTATGTATACATATTTTTATCGCAGAAGAGCTAAAGCAGGATCTCCCGTCATGGCCCCGCGAAAAGCGTCTAAAGCCAGCGTTGAGATTTCAGGACAAGGTTCGGACAATTTCGTTGATACTTCACCTCGAAGTGTCGACTCTATCCCGAACTGGTCGTTCATTTCTGATGTTCTGCAGGCCGAATTAGTGGATTATTCTGATGATTCTAGTGACAATGAAAAAGACGACATAACCACCAAATATAAGATCATCATTCAATTGGGAATGCATAAAGTAGTGGCTAGGCCACGTCTCCTCCCTTACTATGATATGGTCTGATGGGCATTATACCATGTGGACATACCAACCAGAACCATTATCAATGAGCAGAAGGTCACCATCAGGACTTTCAGACCTGAACATCTGCAAGCTATGTACAAGTTGCCCATAGTGTCCGACCTTACATATGATGCCAAATTCTTGAACAAGTTCAAACAGAAGGAATGTGTGCAGTATGACAAGACTATGTCTAGCTTAATGAGAGATTTGGTTTTGCACCCTGCGAAGTTCAGGGAAGACAATAATGGTATATATTCAATAGCTTCCTTGGAACCACAGTTCAAGTATGTAGCTATAATGACATGCATATTATACGAGAGAGAGGACACCTCACATTTCTTTCCTCAATGGTTGCCTCTAATACATCAAGTCGCCAAAGGTTGTTCCTTCGACTGGGCGAAAATTCTCTCTGATAGCTTGACCAGTCAGGTTACAAAGTATCGGGTGTAGAAAGAGAGCGAAAATATTTCTTCATTTTTTATGTCTTCATACATTATGGACATTGTGTGCTTTCTAACACCATTTCCCTTAATGAGCTGGAGTTGGACTCCAGCAGAGACCGAGCCCATCCATGTCTATCATTCGAAATTGTGGGAAAACAATACGACAGATTTCATATATGAAATCTTCAACTGGGTGATGGTACCACTGCATGTCACTATTTTCGGCCACCTGCCACCTAAGATCTTGGACAGTATAGTGATAAATTTGAGTAGTATAGATGACTAGTATGTAGAAGCCGAATTCTCATATCTCAGAGTTTTTGGGGCTTCTGTTCCCCCGCATGCATTGTCATTATTCATCCCTGACAAGCTGGCTTGTCGTGAAGTTGCTAGACAAACAGTTATCGGTGGCATAAGCAAGGAGCTTAAGGGATACTCAAAGAAGGTAGGGCCACCTTTTCCTATTCAGTTAAATTGATATTCTTTGTTAGATTTCAGGCATGCTAAAGCTGAGGCAGCAACCCTGGAAGACCTAAAATTGGTCCTTATTGAATTCAAGAAGCACAATCCGCAAAGGGTCGTGAGTAATCATTTGGCTAGTTGCGGACTCTAGAGATTTGAACACGAAAATTATCCCTCGGATGACATTTTCCGAGGCGCAATATCTTATGACAATATTTTAGCTCGGATATAAACCCTGGCACCTGAAGAGAGGGATGATGTTCTGAAATTCCAAGAACATCAACGCAGTTGTCTTCCTGCAGTATTATGGGGTGAGAATCCGAGTACAGCGGAGGTGAAACAAAAAGATGCCAAAGGCTCCAAAGATGCAACTCTCAGTCAAGAAAAACACCAGGACAGGGAAGAGAAAACTAAGAGTCTGAAAGCAGAGATAAAGACTCTCGATCCACCGAAGAAGCAGACTCCGGTTACTACTCCGGGGCAATCAACGAAGCAAATCAGAGATCTTATCGCATACGTTACTCCCTTGTAGTCAACTCAGGGAAATATTGATGCAGGGTGGATCTTAAATGAAGAATCGAGGCCTATAAGGGTGGAAGAGCTCCCTCCAAATGAGTTCTTCTTTGATAAGAAGAGAAAGGCAGTGGTAAAGAGAGAATTCTATCAAGAAGGGGAATCGACAGCCAAGAAATACAAAGTATTGACTGATGGGAAGGACAAGAAGAATGAATAGTTCATGACGGAAATAGCTGGGACATTAGGGGCATATGCCACAACGAATTAATTTTCAGTCGAGATTTTGAAAAACCAGCTGAAACGAAAAAATCGGCTCATCAAAACCCTAGAAGTCAAACTAGCCACAACAGCGGAGGCTGCCAAAGACCAGGCGAGTGTAGGGATAGAGCAAGCAAGGTTGGTCGATAAAAGTGAGATAGAGCTGCTCAAGACTAAGCTCGAACAAGCAGAGCTAGTGGTTCAGAATGGTCAAATACAAGCAGGCCAACAAAAAGATTTGATCGAACAACTACATGCTAGAGTGGAAATCGTCGAAAGTAAAGTGATAAATATCGGGATGTTCCAGTCCCAGGCGATGGAGATTCGGAGAAGAGTTTCTGCGGCCCAGCGAAATTTACTCACCAAGGTAGAGGTGATTCGGGACAATTACTTACTGGTTAATCAAGTTTTGGAAAATTTATCCGTTAGAGAAAGAGAAATTGGAGTAGCACAAGTCAATTTTCAAGAGGCGGTGATAGCTACAAACAACAGGGAATCAGGAAGTATTCCTAGGTTAACCATTTCGGAGCAGACCAGAGGAAATATTATATTAAAGGAATGGGAGCATAGCATCTCAGAAGGTAAGCTGCAAGCCAAGAGGTTAACGAAATCCTTAGAAGAGGCTTTCAGTTCTATAGATGGTAATCTGTTAGGCATTGTTATCGAAGGTAATGTCGAGACATTGATTCAAATGAATATGGCGAAAATCTCACTTGATTTAAAGGAAAAAGAGGAAAGAGATTCGACAGATATCTCACAAGTGACTATGGAAAACATAGTCCAAATAGATAAATGCATGATTAAACCAAGTGTGCAATTGTGCGCCATAGACATCATAGACAAACATATGGAAGAAACGTTACCGCAATTAGCCCGAGATTGTTACTCTTTTGAAGCTAATTGTCAAGCAGAACCATCAAGGCTGATATCTCGACTGGTTGAAAGATGTGTCGGTTGTACCAAGCATGCACGAGGACAAGCTTCTAACACCAAATAAAGACAGAGAAGAAGAAATGGAACGATTTCTCTCCTCCCTATCATAACTGAAAATTTTGCAATGATTGAGATTCCATCTTATTGTAAAATTGTATAAATATACCATAAAAAGAAAGAAAAAAAGGCTGGACCATTTTGTGTTGATTGTAATAGAGGTTTTACATTTTGAGAGTTAATATAAATCAAATCCGAAGATTCTCAATTTCGTCACGACTATGTTATAAGTTTGTTTTCTTGTATCTCATATTTTGTTTCATTTCATATTCATATCTGATGAATGCTTCGCTATAATTTAGTGCAACCTCTACTATAGTGAAAGAATTTTGGTTTTCTATATTGTTTACTGTTTTTCCTCTGTACCAACTATCAGCAGGTATAAGACCAGTCAACACTTTCATAATTCTATATATATTTTATGCTTCATCGGGTTATTTCTTTACATTTTTCTTCTTTTGTTTATACGTGAGATTCTCCCTTGATAGGATCCTTACTCGATAGATATCTAAATGTTTTCTCCCACCTCATGCATTTTATTAAAATATAACTCATTTACGAGAAAGGGCCTTTGATTTGCACTGCTTGTTCATTCATGAAACCGTAAACTCTCTTTTATACGACCGAATTGAGACAACACTTAATCTCCCCCTGAGGTTTTTTCTTATTTTACTGTTCCTCCATAACTGTCCCTATATCAAGACAACCTAATATCGAACCCGGACTATCAGATCAAATGCATATTGCCTTAAACCTCTTTGATACTATTCTTAAAACAACCACCACCCGGTTTGAACTCGAACAATCATGGGAAGCGATTGAACGGGATATAAACATCCAGGAACAGTTGGAAGCTAGAAAACGCCAACATAGAAATCATCCCTAGTTTCCCTTGCCAGAGGTTGACGTTTCTCTTTTCTTTACCCTTTACTCACTTTCGGATGCCTAGACACTGTACTTCTAAGCATTAAGTACAGACTCTGGAACAACATATCCCTAAAGGATTCATACAACCAAATATGGCCAATTTTATGGGAAATAAATATATCACTGTATTAAAGATATGAAAAGGAGAATACAACCAATTCCTTGATGTCGTAAGGTCCCTTCCAACAATTCCTTGCTTTCCACAAACTTCTTCTCGAAGGATTCTGAGACTATAGATTTCAAATTCCGTCACAATCTATCTTGACAAAGAAAAACTCAAAGCCACTCTAACCAAGCTAAGAATCTTAAGCCAAATTTCCAATCTCACTTTCTCCATGAGAGCTCCTCTCCTTTTATAAGTTGAAGAGGAAAAGGTGAGGAGGTTAGGATGATCCCACTAAATCATAAAAGCGAGTAATATCCAAAAATATCGGAGGCCATCTCACCATAGAAGCTTCTCCTTCTAGAAGCATCGAGAAGATGTTCATTTTTCCCACGTACGAAAATCATCACACTCCTAGAACTGAGCAGAGTGTGATGACATCACAAGCTAGGTTTAGTACATCATGTGACGATACGGGATTTTCACACCCCTAGAACTGGACAAGGTGCAACGATGCTCCTTATTAGGGTTTTTACAAAGGAAAATATGATCTCATCTCTCAGGCAAAGTTCTTCTCCCTTCTTTCCTCAAGAATTCAGGCCACTGATCCCTCTGAAGACAAAAGATAGCTTTACATCATTAATGACCATAGGGATGATGAAAATAATGTGTAACAACTCCTCCTTGTCAATGTAAAATTTAATGACATTAAATTTTTTAGTTTCCTTTCACTTTATGTTCAGATAAATTTATAGCTTGTCAATTTTTATCAAAATACAATAAATACGATCCAAATACAATAAATATGATGATAACAATAGACCAAAATAATAAGATGATACCATGCTTTAAGTGACCATGATTCCATGTTTAATTGGTTAACATATAACCTAAGTTACCAGTAACATGACCTTTAAGAGGTGTTACTCAATGTGTAATATTCCAAATATAAAAAGTATGCAGAACAGAAATAAAATTCTAGAAATGGTAGATGAACAACAATATAACCAAAACAACACCACAATAATACCAAAATGATACCAGAATAACACTAGAAAGAGCACTTTGATTACTGAGAGAAATGTTCACTTGCCTCTTCAATGGGGCAATCTCCAGTAGAGCAGAGCTCTATTACAATAATATCCAAGACAAAAGTTCTCATGCCCTTGAATCCTATTTATACTAAATATGTCTATCAAAAAAACCATCTAGAGGAAGATACTACTAGAAGCGAAAGCTTCTATTAGGTCTTCTTACATTCGACTTATTCTTCTTTATTGCTAGGCCTTATTAATTTTCACCTTTATTACATCAGAATATATTATTCTACCTACATGAGGGGTTAGGTCCCTAACATGTCCCCCCCCTTAAAAACAACCTTGTCCTCAAGGCTTGAGATGTGGAAATTACTACAGAATGGTAGTTGGTTCCCAAGTGGCATCTGCGGGGGTTGTATCTTTCCACTGTACTAACACTTCCTTGATGGTTCATTAGCACAGACGACGCCCACGCTGGTCCAAAACTGCTTATGGTTGTAGCCAAATGGAGTCTTCTTCGTCCAACTCGGGAAGGTTGGTTTGAGTTTGACACTTAGTTCCAATAACCTTCTTTAAGCAAGAAACATGAAAGACATGATGGATCTTAGAATGACTAGGCAAAGCTAACTGATAGGCCACCTATCCCGCATGCTTGAGAATGGTATAAGGACCATAAAATTTGGGTGCTAGTTTCTGACAATGTTTAACCTTGAGGGAATTTTTCTTGTAAGGTTGCAGTCGAAGAAACACCTGATCCCCTTCTGTAAATTGATGGTCAAAGCGACCCTGATCTTCTTGTTGCTTCATGCGATCTATGCCATGACCGAATTCTCTTTGAGCATACGGAGAATAGCCTCTCTAACTGTAAGCATTTGGTAAACCACCTGTACCTTCGAGACACCTGGAAAAATGAGAGAACTGAAGGTGGATTTTTTCCATATACTGCTTCAAAAGGAGTCATGCATATAGTTGTATGGTATGAAGTGTTGTACCACCATTCAGCTAGTGGTAACCATTGATCCCACTGATTTTTGTTTTCAGAGGAAAAACACCTCAAATATGTTTCCAAACACTTGTTGATAACTTCAATTTGACCAAGATTCTGGGAATGATAAGTTGTGCTAAGATGCAATTAGGTGCCTTGTAGCTTGAACAATTCTTACCAAAAATTGCTAGTGAAAGTTGGGTCGCGATCATAAACAATAGAATGTAGCATTCCATGAAGCTTGAATACCTATCCATCAAAATTTGAGCCACAATGGATGTTGTAAATGGGTGTTGAAGAGCACATAAATGAGCATACTTGGAAATACGATCAACTACCACCATGATGACTGATTTATTGTCTGATTTAGGTAAGCCTACAATAAAATCCATAGATATATCTCGCCAAATAGCAGGTGGAATCGGAAGTGGTTGTAGTGTGCCAAGAGATTTGATTGTTTCTCCCTTGTTGCGTTGACATGCATCAAATTCATCCAAAAAATTACGAACATCCTATATCATAACATCCCATAAAAAAGAACGTTTGACCCTGTCATAGGTTTTGGTAAACCTGGAGTGCCCAGCTGTGGGTGTAGCATGAATCCTAGAAAGTACCATGGATTTAAGTTTTGACTATTTACTTAAATACAAACTGTCTTTGTATCGAAGCACATCATGGAGCCAAGAGTACCCTGTGGAAAATGGAGAATTGGTCTATAATTGTTGTATAATATGCGAACTTTTGGGATCGTGTAGCCATTCCTAGCAAATAGTTTGGAACCAATCTGGTACAATTAAGAAGAGAGAAAAAATGGACCCTTCATATTCATATTTTTGGGAAAGTGCATCCGCAACAACATTGTCTTTGCCTTTCTTGTAAATGATCTCATAATCATATCCAAAGAGATTAGTCACCTATTTTTGTTGCTCTGGGGAGGAAATGTGTTGTTCCAGAAAATACTTGAGGCTTTGATGATCTGTCTTAATTTGGAAGTGTTGCCCCAATAGATAAGGGCGCCACAAATCAATGAAATGCAGAATAGCTAACATTTCCTTTTCATAGATTGATTTTCCCAAGTTTCGTTCAAATAATTGTTTACTGGTAAAGGCAAAAGGAAGACCCTCTTGCATAATGACATCGCCAATTACTTTCCATGAAGCATTACATTCCAAGACAAAGGTCTTTGTGAAATTAGGAAGGGCTAGGACTGGAGTGGTGCACATGGCCATCTTCAAGGTTTGAAAAGCCTGAGAAGCTGTTGGAGTCCAAGTGAAAGAATTATTTTTAAGGAGTGCAGTGAGAGGTGCCACAATCTTTCCATAATTCTTAACAAACTTGCGATAATAACCTATTAAGCCTAGAAATACATGCAAGATTTTGAGAGTCTTTAGGTGAGGCCAGTCTTGCATAGCTTCAATCTTTTTAGCATCCACCCTGACACGGGCCTTGCCAACAAGATGACCCAAGTACTCGACTTCCAAGGTGGAAAAAGCACATTTAGATTGTTTCAGGAAAAGTTGGTACTGAGAGAGTAGATGGAGAAACTGATCCACATGATCAAGATGGTATGTCCAAGTATTTCTATAGATGAATATATCATCAAAGAAAACTAAGAAAAAATGATGGAGAAAAGGACCGAAGACATTATTCATGAGTCTTTGGAAAGTGGAGGGAGAATTCCACAAGCCAAAGGACATGACCAAAAACTCATAGTGTCCCTAATGAGTTCTAAAGGAAGTCGTAGGAATGTCTGCCTCTTTCATACGGATCTGGTGGTAGCCAAAACGAAGATCAAGTTTAGTAAATAACTGGGTGCCACTCAATTCATCCAAGAGGTCATCAATGACAAGAATGAGAAATTTGTCTTTAATGGTGAGTTTGTTGAGGGCACGAAATTCAGGACACATGCGCCAAGAACCTTCTGTCTTAAGGACGATGACCACTAGAGAAGAGTAGGGGATCGTACTAGGGTGGATAACACCTGCGTTAAGCAGTTCTTGAACCATTTTATCAATTTCATTTTTGGGGGAAAAGGGGTGACGATAGGGACAAATATTGGGAGGAAGGATTCTTGGGACATGGGGAATGGAATGATCATGAACATGACGAGAAGGAGGGAGTCCTTGGGGAAAGGAAAAAACCACTTGATGTTTAGAGAGAATGAATTGGAGGTCCTGTGGAATAGAGGGTGTCTCAGTTGCTTATATGGTTTGGAGTTTGGAAATAATTCTAGAATGAACTTTTTTGAGCAGCTTTTCTATTCGACGGGAACTAATGATCTCAGGAGAACCGGTGGTGATGCCTTAGAACTTATATTATTGGCCCTCCTAGTCAAATTTCATGGTTAACTCTTTAAAATCCATGAGAATGCAAGCCAAAGTCCTTAGCTAGTCTGCACCCAACACAATGTCACAACCGCCCATGTCGATAGAAAACATATGAGATTTCAGGTGGTAGTCACCAATTTGGAGACACATTTTCACAATGCCCACCACATTTCATGGACCTGCCATTGGCAATCATGATTTGGAAATTATTGACTGCACGGATATAGCAATTAGTTTCTTCGGAAATGAGATGATGAATAAATTTATGGGTGCTTCCACTATCAATAAGAATGATGACCTTCCTATGCTTGATGTAACCAATTATCTTGAGGGTCTGGGGAGTATAGAAGTCAGTGAGAGGATTTAGGGAAATGACTGGTTCTACTTTGGGAGGGTCTGAGGAAGGGGTTATGTCAGTGGGTTCAGGTGACACAGACACAAGGGGAGCTTCAACATCCTCTTCCAAAACATCCTCTGAGATGGCCATAAAAATATTTTGTTCCTTACACTTGTGTCCCGAAAAATATTTGTCATCACAATTATAACAAAGGCCTTTGAGTTGGCATTCATCCATTTCTCCCCTGGATCAATTTTTGGATCTTTGTGCTTCCTTATCTCTTTTAGTAGTGTCCACCCAACTCTAAGGCCAAGCCATGAGAACATGGGCACAAATCTCATCCTTGAGGCCACTAATAAAAAATTCTTTGAAAAAAGTATCAGACAAGCCCTTTGTACGAAAAGCCAGTCTCTCAAAAGAAACTATAAAGTTTTCCACTGTGCTAGATTGTTTCAACTTTTTCAAATCGCCTAAATGGTTGGTGTCAGTGTCAAAGCGTTCATAAATCTCTGCCACAAAGTGTGTCCAAGCAACATACCCTTGATGGGCATTTTTTCTCCATTTCCACCATTGCGAACGTTCTCGATATAGATGGAGAACACCAGATCGGAGTTTGGACAACTCATCTGTAATGCCAAACAAAGAGAAATAATGTTCCATTTAAGTTACTCAGACAATGGGATCTGAGCCATCAAATTTGGTCACATCCACATGCGAAAGGTGTAGGTCACACTGAAAGTGATGGGGCTGAAAATTATGGGAATGAGAGGAAGTTTCAACTTCGGTATGATAAAGTAGGTCAGATAAAGGGGAATCTACAGGGATATGTAGCTTGGTGCAGATCATTGTAGTGACAAATTCAAGATGGGTAGTAATGTCTTGTTTGCGTTCCTCTATTGAGGCAACGATGGATGAATGCATGTTTTTATTGATGGTGGCAATATTGTCACTGAGTTGTATCACTTCTTGTTGGGTTTCTGTGAAATTAATTTGCAAGGTATTGAAGAGAGCTTCCAAGTCTTGGCTATGGGTATGGGCCATGATGATGAGGGAACTGAAAAGGGGCAGGTGGGGTCAAAAAATTTGCTAAAAAATGATAGGTATGAATGTGATAAGGGCGAAGAGAGAAATCCAATGGAATAGGTCTCAAATAATGGTGCAACAGGATCCAAACATTTTTTTTTTACACCTGCGGAGTTATTCTCCTATCTAAAGAATACTGCAATGATGAAATTCCCAAATGCTTAATCAGGAAGAAATATGTAGTGATTTTGCAAATCGAATATAGGAGACATAGTTGCACGAAAATAGATCTTGTCTTTTTTGTTTTTTGTTTTCGTCCCCAAAGGTTAGGTATTCAAGGGTTCTACAAACAAGGGTTTTCCCTGTGCTATAGCTCTCTGATATACGTGTGGGGTCCAATAGTAGTACTCAGCCCAATATCTCAGGGCACCAACTAAGGAGGCTAGACCATGCCCTTAGTCATACTACTCGACTACCCAGGTATTAGAGAGTATCTTTTCGAGTATTGTTCTCGGTGACACTATAGCAGTTAGGAAACCGATCAGTTTATCTAAAGAGGGCTTCAGGAAATCTAGGTCGATCTGTATACATGTGTTTTCTGATGCGCTACCACTCGAAGGAGTACCAACATGGGTTACAAGGGTGGCCAACATATGTGCTCTTAATTACCACTTGTATTTCATTCGTGTATGAATCCTCGACCGCGGGTTTATGTGCGTAACGACATATCACTGTAGCTTAAAGGCACCGGAATACGTCTCTACCCTGAAAAAAATTAACCCACAATTTTCTACCAAGGAAAGTGCTATGATACCAATTGTAATATTCCAGATATAAAAAATATGCAGAACAGAAATAAAATGCTAAAAATGGCATATGAACAACAATATAACTAGAAAAACACCACAATAATACCAGAATAACACCAGAAAGAACACTTTGATTACTGAGAGCAATGTTCACTTGCCTCTTCGAGGGGTCAACCTCGAGCAGAGAAGAGCTCTATTACAATAATATTCAAAACAAAACTTCTCATACCCTCGACTCCTATTTATACTAAATATGTCTATCAAATGAACCATCTAGAGGAAGATCCTTCTAGAAGCGAAAGCTTCTATTAGGTCTTCTTACTTTCAGTTTATTCTTTTGTATTGCTAGGCCTTATTAATATTGACCTTTATTACAGTGGAATATATTATTCTACCTACGTGAGGGGTTAGGTCCCTAACACAATGAAACTTGTTACTTACCAAAAAAATGTGTTAAAAAATTTGTTTTTGACACAAATTTCTTGAGAAACCTCTTCCATTTTTAGCTAAACTTGAGTGTTTTTCAGAGAAATTGTTTCTATCATTTTCAACAAAACATGTACATTTCTTTCAAAAATCAATTGTAGTTGTTTTATTTTTCAACAAAACCCATATGTTTTCAACAAATGGATTTGATTTAATGCTTGTTACATTTCTTAAAAAGACACATATACTTGAGACCAAAATCCCATGATCAAACATTTATATATTGATAACCCATTGTCTTTTCCTCTAATACATTACATTGTATTGTTGAAGAATAAGTGTTTAAGCTTGGTGGTGAAGTTTTTGAAGTGTTTAAGCTTGGTGGTGAAGTTGTTGAAGTTGAAGAGTCTCTCCTTTGGTATTATTCTCACATGGTACAGTGTCTAGATGACAAAACTCCCTTACATGGTACATTGTCTAGATGACAAAACTCCCTTACATTCTATTAAATTGCATAGTAGAGTCACACTCTATAGATAGATTTTATGACAAAACTGCCTTGTATAGATAGCCTTTATGACAAAACTGCCTTATTGTCGTGTTGTACTAAATTGCATAATAGAATTTTATAGTAAAGTTTTATAATTTTTACATTCTATATTTTTATAATTTAAAATTTTATGTACTGTTAATAATATATTTTTCCCTTCAACGAATAAAATACAAATACAAAATATAATTTGTTTCAAACACGTACCATTAAAAGTTTCTTCCTTGAAATTAATGTCATTACTACAAATAAAATAAAATAAATTTTTTTATATTTGTTTATGTTCCACAAGAACTTTTATATCATTAAAAATTTCTTCCTTGAAATTAATGTCATAAATAAAAATGTTGATATTTGTTTATGTCCCGCAAGAACTTTTATTTTTCAAATCTTCTAGTAACTTTGTTAATGAATATGAAAATCCTATCTTTTAATAAAAAAATACCATATTTTATTATATAAATATAGAAACATTACTTATGTGAAATCTAAAATTGACCTTTCCTCATATAATATATGTGAAATCTAGAATTTACCTTTCCATCACTTTACTAGAAATGATGACCACGGCTGCGTCAAACACTGAGGTCAGAATCTTCACATCAATCGTGAAAGTTACCGTACCTTTTGTTTGTTTTAATATATTTTTTTGAAATTCTTCAAATTATTGATTTGAATTGTTAAGATAATTCATTGAATTGTTGAATCACTGAAGCGGGATGTGTCATTTTTCTCAAAGATATTGTGAAGACTTCAAATTCCACGCTCTGGTTGGATGAACATGAGCCACTCATCATGTAATGCGATGTATAACACGTTTACACTAAACGCTTTGCTGAGTATACATTCTTTTTATTTCTGTAACCAACATGAAAGGAGTCTTGTCTTCAGCCAAGAAAATGATTGGCTTCCATGGAAATAATTCATCGTCTTTCCTTGCAGGGCAGATTAATATTGTTGTCTGTGTTTATCATATTTTTTTTTGTTAATGTAGACATTTGCAGCAGCCTAGATACATAGTGGAGGCAATGGATGAGGCAATGGACGACTCCTTACTGCAAATTGAGCAATGCAAATGCCAACAAGTTTGTGAGAAATGTGAAGAAAAAAGAACGTTTGACCCTATCATAGGTTTTGGTAAACCCGGAGTGCCGAGCTGTGGATGTAGCATGAAGCTTAGAAAGTACCATGAATTTAAGTTTTGACTATTTACTTAAATACAAATGGTCTTTGTATCGAAGCACATCATGGAGCCAAGAGTACCCTGTGGAAAATGGAGAATTGGACTATAGTTTTTGTATAATATGCGAACTTTTGGGATCATGTAGCCATTCCTAGTGAACAGTTTGGAACCAATCTAGTACAATTAAGGAGAGAGAAAAAATGGACCCTTCATATTCATATTTTTGGGAAACTCCATCCGCAACCACATTGTCTTTGCCTTTCTTGTAAATGATCTCATAATCATATCCAAAGAGCTTAGTCACCCATTTTTGTTGCTTTGGGGAGGAAATGTGTTGTTCTAGAAAATACTTGAGGCTTTGATGATCTGTCTTAATTTGGAAGTGTTGCCCCAATAGATAAGGGCGCCACAAATCAACAAACTGCAGAATAGCTAACATTTCCTTTTCAGAGATTGATTTTCTCAAGTTTCGTTCAGAGAATTTCTTACTGGTAAAGGCCAAAGGCCGACCCTCTTGCATAAGGAAATCGCCAATTCCTTTCCATGAAGCATCACATTCCAGGAAAAAGGTCTTTGTGAAATTAGGAAGGGATAGGACTAGAGTGGTGCACATGGCCATCTTCAAGGTTTGAAAATCCTAAGAAGCTACTAGAGTCCAAGTGAAAGAATTATTTTTAAGGAGTGCAGTGAGAGGTGCCACAATCTTTCCATAATTCTTAACAAACTTGCGATAATAACCTGTTAAGCCTAGAAATCCATGCAAGATTTTTAGAGTCTTTAGGTGAGGCCAGTATTGCATAGCTTCAATCTTTTTAGGATCCACCCTGACGCTGGCCTTCCCAACAAGATGACCCAAGTACTCGACATCCAAGGTGCCAAAAGCACATTTAGATTGTTTCAGGAAAAGTTGGTACTGAGAGAGTAGATGGAGAAACTAATCCACATGAGCAATATGGTATGTCCAAGTTTTTCTATAGATGAAGATATCATCAAAGAAAACTGAGAAAAAATGATGGAGAAAAGGACGAAAGACATTATTCATGAGTCCTTGGAAAGTGGAGGGAGAATTACACAAGCCAAAGGACATGACCAAAAAATCATAGTGGCCCTAATGAGTTCTAAAGGAAGTCTTAGGAATGTCTGCCTCTTTCATACGGATCTGATGGTAGCCAGAACGAAGATCAAGTTTAGTAAAGAACTAGGTGCCACTCAATTCATCCAAGAGGTCATCAATTACAGGAATGAGAAATTTGTCTTTAATGGTGAGTTTGTTGAGGGCACAAAATTCAGGACACATGTGCCAAGAACCTTCTGTCTTAAGGACCATGACCACAAGAGAAGAGTAGGGGATCGTACTAGGGTGGATAACACCTGCGTTAAGCAGTTCTTGAACCATTTTTTCAATCTCATTTTTTGGGGAAAAGGGGTGATGATAGGGACAAATATTGGGAGGAAGGCTTCCTGGGACATGGGGAATGGAATGATCATGAACACCACGGGAAGGAGGGAGCCTTTCAGGACTTGAAAAAATCACTTGATGTTTAGAGAGGATGAATTGGAGGTCCTGTGGCATAGAGGGTGTCTCAGTTTCTTGTATGGCATGGAGTTTGGAAATAATGCTAGAATGAACTTTTTTGAGTAGCTTTTCCATTCGATGGGAACTAATGATCTTAGGAGAACTGGTGGTGATGCCTTGGAACTTTTATTGTTGGCCCTCCTAGTCAAATTGCATGGTTAATTCCTTAAAATCCATGAGAATGGGAGCCAAAGTCCTTATCTAGTCTGCACCCAACACAATGTCACAATCGCCCATGTCGATAGCAAACATATGAGATTTCAGGTGGTAGTCACCAATTTTGAGACACACATTTTCACAACGCCCACCACATTACATGGACCTGCCATTGGCAATCATGATTTGGAAATTATTGACTGTACAGATATAGCAATTAGTTTCTCAGGAAATGAGACGATGAATAAATTTAAGGGTTCTTCCACTATCAATAAGAATGATGACCTTCCTATGCTTGATGTAACCAATTAGCTTGAGGGTCTGGGGAGTATAGAAGTGAGTGAGAGGATTTAGGGAAATGACTGGTTCTACTTTGGGAGGGTCTGAGGAAGGGGTTATGTCAGTGGGTTCAGGTGACAGAGACACAAGGGGAGCTTCAACATCCTCTTCCAAAACATCCTCTGATATGGCCATAAAAGTCTTTTGTTCCTTACACTTGTGTCCCGAAAAATATTTTTCATCACAATTATAACAAAGGCCTTTGAGTTGGCATTCATCCATTTCTCCCCTGGTCAATTTTTTGATCTTTAGTGAGTAGAAGGAGGATAGAGAATATGCTTGTTTTTCCCACTTATGAAAATCGTCACACCCCTACAACTGAGCAGAGTGCGATGACATCACAGGACAGGTTTAGTACAACATCCGATGATTCTGGATCATCACACCCCTAGAACTGGACAGGGTGCGATGATCCTCCTTATTAGGGTTTTTACAAAGGAAAATATGATTTCATCTCTCACCAAAAGTTCTTCTCCCTTCTTTCCTCAAGAATTCAGGCCACTGATCTCTCTGAATACAATAGATAGGTTTACATCATTAACGATCATAGGGATGACGGAAATAATGTGTAGCAGAGAGCTCCCCAAAGTATGAAGTTAGAACATAGTGATAGCTAAAATACTTTGTCGAGTGTGTGTAGGGAACAAGGAACAGTCGGTCAGAAACTTGCCAACAAACAAGGAAATACAGTACAATAATATATCATCACTGAGGTAGGCATTATCATACTTAGAATACAAATGACTCAAAGCATAAATGTTGACATACAAAGATCCATGTCAAGTAAGACAAGTCATGGCCACCAAACATACACTGTAGATCCAAGCCAATATGACTCAAATCTTAACATAGCCACCAAAAGTACATTGTGGATCTATGTGTTAAAGATACAAATTTTAACATAGCCACCAGACATACACTATGGATCTGTGCACCAGTACAATCTGAATATACTCCAACGCAACCTGAATCTGTCAGAAAAGATTCAGGGTCTTTATCTCCACCACTATATAGTACGAATCTAACCATGCAAATACATGTGTTGAATTCAAACATGGTATAAACCACTTGATTACTGGTCATTAGTGTATACCATTAAAAAGTGCGAGGGAAATCACCATTAATGTCAGTGACTCCCAAAATACACTAGTACAATCCAACAGGTGTGAATTAATAAGATGAGGTTGAAAACTTGACGAAATCTCCCGAGCATGGGTTAATGAAGAAAACCCACTGTTGAAAGCAAGGAAACCTGCCATTGAGGCATGCAAGTTCCAAGGTACCAATTAGTTTCTAAGTCTAATTCTTGGATAATGAGTTGGAGTCAACAAGAAAAGACCCGACACATGAAGGCCTTAATGTATTCCCCCATCAACGACACAAAATAGGTAACAAGATTTGAAGTAGATCAGAGTAACAAGTGATTTAGGACTGACTCAGGGATGGCCAATGCAATAGAAGGCTTAAGGACTACATAAATGGCCAACGCAATAGAAGGATTTCTGGGTTGAACTCCTCTTTGAACATATTGATGACACGACAACTGTCTTGGAAACAATGACTCAACAATAGGGATCACAGACCAATTGGTAATATTATAAAGGAGTATGATCAAGAGAAAAGCAATTTTTCCAACCTAGAAACAAAGCGAGTGAAAGGGTGTGATGTTCAAAAGTGACTTTTCTATAGAATATAGGTTTAGAAATATTTCTTTCCAAATTTTCCCCACCATTTCTGGCGAGTACCTCTTTATTTTTACGAAAGCTTGACGAGGATCATATATGCTTGAACTGTCAGGTCATCCTTTGAATGAGTCCCTCAGAGTATGTTTAGCGAACCCTAAGAAGGAGTGGTTTGGTCCCATATGGGCCTTTCAATGTTTGTTTTACGAGTCCAAAGAAAGAAAACTCAGGGATTTTTCAATTTTAGAGAGTCTGGAAAACACTTAAAGAGAACTCCAAAATGTCATTTTTCGTACAATAGTCTAGTGAGACCAAAAACGAGATAATCTACCGCTCAACAAAAGTTTTCTTCAAATACCTTAACGAATGTGAAAAGAACAAGATCCCTCGACAATCTTTTCATGTTTAGAGAGTCTAAAAAGAGCTTAAAGGGAACTCCAGGGGGTTTCTTTTTCGTATAACCTTTACGAGTCCAAAAAAGTGATAAAAGTTTACTCGGTTACATTTTGAGGAATTTATGAGCATGAAAAAGAACAAAGACTGAGCTCATGATTGTTTTCATTTTTACAAAAGCTTAAAACAAAACAAAACTATGCTTGGGATAGATTTTATTTTTACACAAGCTTAAAACTAGCCAAAACTTATGCTTGGACCTGGTTTCATTTTTATACAAGATTGAACCAGAGGAAACTATGATTGAGGTAGGTGGTTTCATTTTTACACAAGATTGAACCATAGAAAACTATGCTTGGACTTCCCAACGCATTATCAAGGGATGGTTGGTACTTATCCCCCAACTTAAGAAACTAGGGGCTTATCTTCAGCATGAAGACCAGAGGATGAAAGAATTGCCCCACAATCTTTGTTTCATCCAACAACACAGGTAGATGACATGAAGCTTCAAATATTAGACGAAGGACTTGACTCAACAGAGAGGGGGAAGTTGTTTCATTTTTTAACGAGCTTGACACATGAGAATAACTATGCTCCAGAATCCAGGTTCAATCACTAGACTGTTGTTTCATTTTTTAACAAGCTCGATACAGAAACAAGAACTATGCTCGTGAACCTCTGTTTCATTTTTTAATGAGGTTTCCATTGAGACGAAAAAACTATCCTCGTAACCTTTGTTTCATTTTTTAACGAGGTTTCCACAGAGACGCAAAAACTATCCTCACTGTAGGTTTCATTTTTTAACGAGCTTGAAATCAAAAAACCATGCTCAAATATGGTTTCATTTTTTAATAAGCTTGAAATCATAAAACCATGCTCAACAGTTGGATTCATTTTTTAATGAGCTTGAAATTAGAAAACCATGCTCGAGGTTCTCTTCTTGAGCATGGCTTCCAAGAGGACAATGTTATGGAAAGACACCATGTCAACGGAAAAAACTTGGTCATGGATTCTAAGAGATCTTGACTCGACAGAAGAAACAAACTCTGGAAGGAACACATATGGAGGGCCTCAATAGGGGTAAGGAGATCATGCTCCAATATCCCTATCGAAAATATTACCATGTCAACTACCGGATCCAATTCATAAGAGATTGAGCATACATTGAGAAGTTCATCTGCATTGGCAGTTGAAAGCATGGGAGACAATGCCACATAATTGACATGTGGTGGGGGTGATACCGTCTACATATAAGAACCATTTAGGGTGGTCATTGAGTTGATGTTCAAGTCAGGGCCAATGAACAAAAGTTGATCAATAGTCACAATTTTTCCATCGTGAGGGAAAAATATCACACAAAAAAGAGTGGACACAATAGCTTTCATGGCATAGAAATAATCTCACCCAAGGAGTAATTCAAAATCCAAGGGGTCTTGGACTACCATAACATCAATAAATACAGTTTTCCCTCCCAAAGTTATGCAAAACTGAGGAAGGATCCCCAAAGGGTGATTAGTTCTTCTGTTAAAAGCTAACAAAGCCTGGGTAACCGACACAAGCTGAGGATAACCGAAATATTTCCAAGCAATAGAGGACAAAATACTAACGGACAAGACTTCATCTATCAACGTTTGAGGAATGTCTCGACCAAAAAATTGTACTGTAATCTTGAAAGGAGTGTGAGAGGGAAGATGAGGTCCAATTAGCACACCCTGATCAAAAAGGATGGCCTCATTACTTGGAGGGGGTTCCACGGGAGGAGGAATTCCCCTCAGCATGGTAGTGTCTATATCAACAAGAAAAATATGAGCAATATCAGGTTTACTCTCTAGTGGGAGAGTAGGGTCGACCAATGACAATATCAGATCAACCACTTCGGTTTCATTCTCCAAGGGGAGAATGGGGTCGACAGGTGGAAACAAATCAACCTCTTCGGTGAAAATCTCTAATGGGAAAGTAGGATCGACCGAATATGGGATCGGATCGACAACTTTGTCAGCTAGTTCAACTAAGGACGTGACCAAATTTACTACCTGATCAACTAGACTAATCGATGAAGGGACCGAATTGATCATTCCATCAATTACAAGTGGATCAAGAGTAATCTTGTGATAAGAAACTGGAAGTTGAGGTAGGGAAACAGTCATGTCTTCCAGTAATTTCGAGGCTTTGTCCATATGAGGGCAAAGGTGAGTTTGATGACTCCCTCCACATAACTTACAAGGAAACTTGACTCTAATTTTCTTCTTCCCAACAATATCCTGACTATTTGATGGGAGGTCATTAGCATGTTGTTCAGAGGTTGACGACATGGGTTAGAGGGGGTGTGTAGACCATGCTTCTACAACCTTGGATAGACCAGGGAAATCCCTAAGAAGATGGCTACCCTTACAAATCCTGGAAGGGTACTTGGTGTTACGGGTTGTTTGGGTTATCTTGGCATCATCAACACTCCCAGCATGATTATTAGTAACTAGATGGTTTCCAACATGTCTAGAAGTGGTTGGAAGTTTAGACCTTTGCTTATTTTTCTTCTTCTTAATCTTCCTTTTCTTCTTCTTCTTATCCAACGGGTTACTAGCTTTATAGTTTTCACTCGATGAAGAAGATGAAATGAAATAAGACCTTGCAAGTGAAGAAGGTGAAGAAGATCTTACCGGTGAAGAGGGTGAAGGATCAACATGAGGTTGATGCTTTTGGGGGAATGTGCTTACAACAGAAGCACTAGTTTCATTCAGGATTACCTGAGTGGAAAACAACCATACCGGTAATCCAATTGTGAGACCTGGAAGGCTCAAAGTAGCGATGTGAGGAGGACCAACGTTTCTGTAAGAAGGAAAAACAAAAGTCTCCCCTAGAGCAGGGGTTGCTTCACTGGTCATTCCGGGAACTGACGCCATAAAACACAAATCCAACCTAGAGTCTTCTACGGAAAACAAACAACACATGCTAAAAATCTAATAAGAAAACAAGAAAAAAATACCTTCTTACAATGAACACACTAGTTGGTGATGAAATCCAACATTGTGAGAACAATGTAAGAAGGGGTTGAGATAGATCAGGTGGAAAATTTACGTTGCACCCTACTTAATGAACTTACACCTTGGTGCAAGCTCCCACACATAATCGTGGGTATTCCCTCAAAGGAGCCCGAGTGAGTTTGGCCAACATCGATTCCAGGCACCGTGAAGACTTGCCCCTCCACACTCACCTTGTGTAAAAGACCCTAAAGAGAAAGGCCACCAAGGTTACCAACTACCACAATGATGCCTGGGAAAAGAGTCGATGGTCTGATCCATGCATAAAGGAAGGGTATTTAAGCCCTAAATCAACTTGAGAATGTCCCCACATGATTTTCTTCTCAAGTGACCCCCAATAACACACACAATCTATACACTACGACCAACAAAGTAGGGTGAGTAACTTTGTCAGTCCTAATGCAACCTCATGATTGACTCTTGTGTTAGAAGGGCTTCCCATGACAAAATGTAATAAGTTGGTTTACCTCTCCCTACCAAAATATTCTATGTTTTTTTGATAGCTTTGGAAAGTTATCCTTTCAACCTATTCCAAATCCCTACACCTTAAGCTACTGTAGGTTTTCTACCAGAAAATATAAAAATGTCTAATCAATTCTTATAAGCACTTTATTTTAAGGCTATTGTTTACTCAAGAGGTAAATGGCATGGACTAAATGATGTTTTGACCGACTCTAAACAATGCAAACAAATGAGAATGCAAATATTTCACTTCAATGAAAGCTATATTATGAGAAGGAGAAAACGTTTATCATTCTCAGATGCACAATGTCCCAAAATTTTATTAAACTCGTCAATATCAAGAAATTTAAGAAATGAGCCTAAGAGACTGTACACCAATACACGATTCTTGGCCCCCATCGACCATGAGGGGGAATTTATTTTAAGAATTCCAGACCAAAAATGCCAAAAACCATGCAATTTCACTACTTCAAATGTAAGGATATCCCCAATCTATTGAAAAACAAGAAATAAGATTTTTTTTTTCCAAAGGTAGCTAAAAGAAATAGAAAATCAATTCAAAACAAACACAACCCAAACAAATTTTCTGTTTTAACATGAGTTATTCAGAAAAAAGAAGTGTTCTTTTCACTAAACAATTTTAAAGAAAAACAAAGCTTTGTAAATGAAAGACACTCAAAGCAAGAGATAAAATCTTTCAAAAACAAACAAGATAAAACAAAGAAAATATGGCTAAAAGAAGATTCAAAGTTGTCAAGTAGCCTGTAAACAGACCATAAAAAAACCCAAAAATTCACCCCAAAACCATATCTAATATCTGGGCAAGAAAAAATATCCAAAATTATTTTTTCACACAATCGCCGCAGGCTGTCAGACTAACACAGTGAGACGATCCTTAATCGTCGCAGGATAGAGAATAGTATATTGTGACAACGTCACACTATGTCTAATAGGAAGAGTGCATCGATCCTAGATCGTCGCACTATCTCTCAAAGCAGGGTGCGACGATCAAAATAAAAATGGAAAAAATAAAAAACAAGAAGGTTTTTCAGTGAATTTAAACAATCATAGAGTCAAGCTAGATCTCCCAATGACTCGGAAAACAAAACCCAAGAAATCAAAGCAAGAAAGAAAGACAAACTAGGAAAACAATCTGTTCCCTAGTATGGTCACCAATGTTTTTATCAGACTAATCGGTAAGTGCAGACGCAAACAGATCTCCCTAGTTTCACCACGAAACTAGAACAAAATAAGACAGGATATAAAAGATTCCTTAAGTTTCAATTATCAAGCATACTAATTAACAAGAGATAAATGACATACCCTTTAAGTGTTGTTTGTCCTTGCTAGTGCCATCCTTGCTCCATTACAAGGCTTATGGGATGTTGAACCTGTAAAAAAGACACAAGCCAACGAAGTGAAAGCAACAACATATACTCAACAAAACCTATGTATGTGATCAAAGAGTCATACAATAAAATACGACCAATTTTATGGGAAAGAAATATATGATTGTATTAAAGATATGAAAAGGAGAATACAAGAAATTCCTTGATGTTGTAAGGTCCCTTTCAACAATTCCTTGCCTCCCACATAGTTCTTCTCCAAGGACTCTGAGACTATAGATATGAAAGTCCCTCACAATCTATCTTGACAAAGAAAAACTCAAAGCCACTCTAACCAAGCTAAGAATCTCAAGCCAAATTTCCAATCTCACTTTCTCCATGAGAGTTCCTCTCCTTTTATAAGTTGAAGAAGATAAGGTGAGGAGGTTAGGATGATCCCACTAAATCATAAAAGCAAGTAAGATCCAAAATGATCGGAGGCCATCTCACCATAGAAGCTTTTCCTTCTACAAGCATAGAGAAGATGTTCATTTTTCCCATGTATGAAAATCATCACACTCCTAGAACTGAGTAGAGTGTGATGATGTCGCACGCTAGGTTAAGTACATCATGTGACGATCCATGATTTTCACACCCCTAGAACTGGACAAGGTGCAACGATGCTCCTTATTAGGGTTTTTACAAAGGAAAATATGATCTCATCTCTCAGGCAAAGTTCTTCTCCCTTCTTTCCTCAAGAATTTAGGCCGCTGATTCCTCTGAAGACAAAAGACAGGTTTACATCATTAATGACCATAGGGATGATGAAAATAATGTGTAACAACTCCTCCTTGTCAATGTAAAATTTTATGACATTAAATTTTTTAGTTTCCTTTCACTTTATGTTCAGATAAATTTATAGCTTGTCAATTTTTATCAAAATACAATAAATACGATCACAATACAATAAATATGATGATAACAATAGACCAAAATAATAAGATGATACCATGATTTAAGTGACCATGATTCCATGTTTAATTGGTTAACATATAACCTAAGCTACCAATAACTTGACCTTTAAGAGGTGTTACTCAATGTGTAATATTCCAGATATAAAAAGTATGCAGAACAGAAATAAAATGCTAGAAATGGTAGATGAACAACAATATAACCAGAAAAACACCACAATAATACCAAAACGATACCAGAATAACACCAGAAAGAGCACTTTGATTACTGAGAGAAATGTTCACTTGCCTCTTCGAGGGGGCAACCTACAACAGAGCAGAGCTCTATTACAATAATATCCAAGACAAAAGTTCTCATACCCTCGACTCCTATTTATACTAAATATGTCTATCAAAAGAACCATCTAGAGGAAGATACTTCTAGAAGAAGAAGCTTCTAGTAGGTCGTCTTACATTCAACTTATTCTTCTTTATTGCTAGGCCTTATTAATTTCACCTTTATTACATCAGAATATATTATTCTACCTACGTGAAGGGTTAGGTCCCTAACATGTCCCCCCCTTTAAAGACAACCTTGTCCTCAAGGATTGAGATGTGGAAATTACTACAGAATGGTAGTTGGTTCCCAAGTGGCATCTGCGGGGGTTGTATCTTTCCACTGTACTAACACTTCCTTAATGTTTCGTTGATGCAGACAACCCTCACGCTAATCCAAAATTGCATGTGGTTGTAGCCAAATGGATCCTTCTTCGTCCAACTCGAGAAGGTTGGTTTGAGTTTGGCACTTAGTTCCAATCACCTTCTTTAAGCAAGAAACATGAAAAATAGGATGGATCTTAGAATGACTGGGCAAAGCTAACTGATAGGTCACCTATCCCACATTCTTGAGAATGGTATAAGGACAATAAAATATGGGCACCAGTTTCTAACAATGGTTAACCTCGAGGGAATTTTTCTTGTAAGGTTGCAGTTGAAGAAACACTTGATTCCCTTCTGTAAATTTACGTTCAAAGTGACCTTGATCTGCTTGTTTCTTCATGCTATCTAGGCCATGACCAAATTCTCTTTGAGGGTATGGAGAATAGCCTCTTTAACTGTAATCATTTGGTAAACTGCCTGGACCTTCAAGACACCAGGAAAAATGAGAGAATTGAAGGTGGATTTTTCCATATACCACTTCAAAAGGAGTCATGCAGATAGTTGTATGGTATGAAGTGTTGTACCACCATTAAGCTAGTGGTAACATTTGAGCCCATTGATTTTTCTTTTCTGAGGAAAAACACCTCAAATATGTTTCCAAACACTTGTTGATAACTTCATCTTGACCAAGAGTCTAGGGATGATAAGTTGCGTTGAGATGCAATTAGGTTCCTTGTAGCTTGAACAATTGTTGCCAAAAATTGCTGGTGAAAGTTGGGTCGCGATCATAAACAATAGGATGCAGCATGCCATGAAGCTTGAAGACCTATCCATGAAAATTTGAGCCACAATGGATGTTGTAAATGGGTGTTGAAGAGCGCATAAATGAGCATACTTGGAAAGGAAATCAACTACCACCATGATGACTGATTTATTGTTGATTTATGTAAGCCTATAATAAAATCCATAGATATATCCCGCCAAATAGTAGGTGGAATCGGAAGCGGTTATAGTGTGCGAGGAGATTTGATTGTTTCTCCCTTATTGCGTTGACACACATCACATTCATCCACAAAATTACAAACGTCCTGTTTCATAACATCCCAGAAAAAATAACGTTTGACCCTGCCATAGGTTTTGGTATACTCGGAGTGCCCAGTTTTGGGTGTAGCATGAAGCTTAGAAAGTACCATGTATTTAAGTTTTGATTGTTTACTTAAACACAAATGGTCTTTGTATCGAAGCTCATCATGGAGCCAAGAGTACCCTGTGTAAACTGGAGAATTGGACTGTAATTGTTGTATAAGATGCGAACTTTTGGGATCGTGTAGCCATTCCTAGCGAACATGTTGGAACCAATCTGGTACAATTAAGGAGAGAGAAAAAATGGACCCTTCATATTCATATTTTTGGGAAAGTGCATCCACAACCACATTGTCTTTTCCTTTTCTGTAAATGATCTCATAATCATATCCAAAGAGCTTAGTCACCCATTTTTGTTTCTCTGGGGAGGAAATGTGTTGTTCCAGAAAATACTTGAGGCTTTGATGATCTATCTTAATTTGGAAGTGTTGGCCCAATAGATAAGGCACCACATATCAACGAAATGCAGAATAGCCAACATTTCCTTTTCATAGATTGATTTGCCCAAGTTTTGTTCAGACAATTGTTTACTATTAAAGGCCAAAGGCTGACCCTCTTGCATAAGGACATCGCCAATTCCTTTCCATGAAGCATCACATTCCAGGACAAAGGTCTTTGTGAAATCAGGAAGGGATAGGACTGTAGTGGTGCACATGGACATCTTCAAGGTTTGAAAAGCCTGAGTAGCTGCTGGAGTCCAAGTGAAAGAATTATTTTTAAGGAGTGGAGTGAGAGGTGCCACAATCTTTCCATAATTCTTAACAAACTTGCGATAATAACCCGTTAAGCCTAGAAATCCATGCAAGATTTTGAGAGTATTTAGGTAAGGCCAGTCTTGCATAGCTTCAATCTTTTTGGGATCCACCCTGACGCTAGCCTTGCCAACAAGATGACCCAATTACTCGACTTCCAAGGTGCCAAAAGAACATTTACATTGTTTCAGGAAAAGTTGGTACTGCGAAAGTAGATGGAGAAACTGATCCACATGAGCAAGATAGTATGTCCAAGTTTTTCTATAGGTGAAGATATCATCAAAGAAAACTAAGAAAAAATGACGGAGAAAAGGACGGAAGACATTATTCATGAGGCTTTGGAAAGTGGAGGGATAATTACACAAGCCAAAGGAAATGACCAAAATATCATAGTGGCCCTCATGAGTTCTAAAGGAAGTCTTAGGAATGTTTTCCTCTTTCATACGGATCAGGTGGTAGCCAGAACAAAGATCAAGTTTAGTAAAGAACTGGGTGCCGCTCAATTCATCCAAGAGGTCATCAATGACAGGAATGAAAAATTTGTCTTTAATGGTGAGTTTGTTGAGGGCACGAAATTCAGGACACATGTGCCAATAACCTTCTCTCTTAAGGACCATGACCACAAGAGAAGAGTAGGGGCTCGTACTAGCATGGATAACACCTGCATTAAGCAGTTCTTGAACCATTTTATCAATTTCATTTTTTTGGGAAAAGGGGTGACGATAGGGACAAATATTGGGAGGAAGGCTTCCTGACACATGGGGAATGGAATGATCATGAACACCACGGGAAGGAGGGAGTCCTTGGGGACTGGAAAAAACCACTTGATGTTTAGAGAGGATGGATTGGACATCCTGTGGCATAGAGGGTGTCTCAGTTTCTTGTATGGCATGGAGTTGGGAAATAATGCTAGAATGAACTTTTTTGAGCAGCTTTTCCATTCGATGGGAACTAATGATCTCAAGGGAACTAATGGTGATTCCTTGGAACTTATATTATTGGCTCTCCTAGTCGAATTGCATGGTTAATTCCTTAAAATCCATGAGAATGGGAGCCAAAGTCCTTATCCAGTCTGCACCCAATGCAATGTCACAATCTCCCATGTCGATAGCAAACATATGAGATTTCAGGTGGTAGTCACCAATTTGGAGACGCACATTTTCAAAACGCCCACCACATTTCATGGACCCGCCATTGGCAATCATGATTTGGAAATTATTGACTGCACGGATATAACAATAAGTTTCTTGGGAAATGAGACGATGAATAAATTTATGGGTGATTCCACTATCAACAAGAATGATGACCTTCCTATGCCTGATGTAACCAATTATCTTGAGGGTGTGGGGAAGGGGTTATGTCAGTGGGTTCAGGTGACACAGACAAAAGGGGAGCTTCAACATCCTGTTTCAAAACATCCTCCAAGATGGCCATAAAAATATTTTGTTCCTTACACTTGTGTCCCAAAAAATATTTGTCATCACAATTATAACAAAGGCATTTGAGTTGGCGTTCAACCATTTCTCCCCTGGTCAATTTTTGGATCTTTAGTGAAGTAGAAGGTGGAGTGGGATTTACTGGTTTAGTGAGAGGAATAAATGAGGGTTTCCAGTTTTGAGAAGAGACAACCCATTGTGCTACCTTAGCTATTTTAGTAGCCTCCACCCAACTCTGAGGCCAGGCCATGAGGACATGGGAACGAATCTCATCCTTGAGGCCACTAATAAAAAATTATTGGAAAAAAGCATCAGACATGCCCTCTGTACAAAAAGCCAGTCTCTCAAAAGAAACTATAAAGTATTCCACTGTGCCAGTTTGTATCAACTTTGTCAAACGGCCTAAATGGTTGGTGTCAGTGTCAAAGCATTCATAAAGCTCTGCCACAAAGTGTGTCCAAGAAACATACCCTTGACGGACAATTTTTCTCCATTTCCACCATTGCCAACGTTCTTGATATAGATGGAGAACACCATACCAGAGTTTGGCCAACTCATCTGTAATGCCATATAAAGAGAAATAATGTTCCATTTGAGTTACCCAACCAGTGGGATCTGAGCCATCAAATTTGGTCACTTCCACATGTGAAAAGCGTAGGTCACGCTGAAAGTGATGGGGATGAAAATTATGGGAATGAGAGGAAGTTTCAACTTCAGTATGCAAAGGTGGGTCAAATAAAGGGGGATCTGCAGGGATATGTAGCTTGGTGCAGATCATCGTAGCGACAGATTCAAGCTGGGTAGTAATGTCTTGTTTGAGGTCTTGTTTGAGTTACTCTATTGAGGTGACGATGGATGAATGCATGCTTTTATTGATGGTGGGAATATTGGCACTGAGCTGTCTCACTTCTTGTTGGGTTTCTGTGAAATTAAATTGCAAGGTATTGAAGTGAGCTTCCAAGTCTTGGCTACGGGTATGGGCCATGATGACAAGGGAACCGAAAAGGGGCTAGTGGGGTCAAAACATTTGCTAAAAAATGATAGGTATGAATGTCATAAGGGCGAAGAGAGAAATCCAATGGAATAGGTCTCAAATAAAGGTGCAACATGATCCAATTTTTTTTTTTTCATACCTGTGGAATTATACTCCAGTCTGAAGAATACTACAGTGATGAAATTCCCAAATGCTTAATCAGGAAGAAATATGTAGTGACTTTGCAAATTGAATGTATGAGACATAGTTGTGCAAAAATAGATCTTATCGGTTTTGTTTTTTGTTTCTATCCCCAAAGGTTAGGTATTAAAGAGTTCTACAGATAAGGGTTTTCCCTGTGCTATATCTCTCTGATATTCGTGTGGGGTCCAACAGTAGTACTCGACACAATATCTCAAGGCACTAACTAACAAGGGTAGATCATGCCCTTAGTCGTACTTCTCAACTACCTAGGTATTAGAGAGTATCTTTCCCAGTGCTGTTCTCGGTGACACTATAGCAGTCAGGCGACCGATCAGTTTATCTAAAGAGGGATTCAGAAAATCTAGGCCGATCCATATACATGTGATGCCTGATGTGATACCACTCGAAGGGGTACCAACATGGGTTACAAGGGTGGCCAACATATGTGCTCTTAATTACCACTTGTATTTCATTCCTGTATGAATCCCTGACCATGGGTTTATGTGCGTAACAACATATCTCTATAGCTTAAAGGCGTCGGAATATGTCCCTATCCTGGAAAAAAAATTAACCCATAATTTTCTACCGAGGAAAGTGCTCTGATACCAATTGTAATATTCCAGATATAAAAAATATGCAGAACAGAAATAAAATGCTAGAAATGGCAGATGAACAACAATATAAACAGAAAAAACACCACAATAATACAAAAATGATACCAGAATAACACCAAAAAGAGCACTTTGATTACTGAGAGCAATGTTCACTTGCCTCTTCGAGGGGCCAACCTCCAGCAGAGCAGAGCTCTATTACAATAATATCCAAGAAAAAAGTTATCATACCCTCGACTCCTATTTATACTAAATATGTCTATCAAATGAACCATCTAGAGGAAGATCCTTCTAGAAGCGAAAGCTTCTATTAGGTCTTCTTACATTTGGCTTATTCTTCCTTATTGCTAGGCCTTATTAATATTGACCTTTATTACATCGGAATATATTATTCTACCTACGTGAGGGGTTAGGTCCCTAACACAATGAAACTTGTTACTTACCAAAAAAACGTGTTAAAAACTTTGTTTTTGACACAAATTTCTTGAGAAACCTCTTCCATTTTTAGCTAAACTTGAGTGTTTTTCAGAGAAATTGTTGCTATCATCTTCAACAAAACATGTACATTTCTTTCAAAAATCAATTGTAGTTTTTTTATTTTTCAACAAAACCTATATGTTTTCAACAAATGGATTTGATTTAATGCTTGTTACATTTCTTAAAAACACACATATACTTGAGACCAAAATCCCATGATCAAACATTTGTATATTGATAACCCATTGTCTTTTCCTCTAATGTAATGAGACCAAAATCCCATGATCAAACATTTATATATTGATAACCCATTGTCTTTTCCTCTAATGCATTACATTGTATTGTTGAACCTTAAGTGTTTAAGCTTGGTGGTGAAGTTCTTGAAGTGTTTAAGCTTGGTGGTGAAGTTGTTGAAGTTGAAGAGTCTCTCCTTTGGTATTATTCTCACATGGTAAAATGTCTAGATGACAAAACTGCTTTACATGGTACATTGTCTAGATGACAAAACTGCCTTATATTCTATTAAATTGCATAATAGAGTCACACTCTATAAATAGCTTTTATGACAAAACTGCCTTGTATATATAGCCTTTATGACAAAACTGCCTTGTTGTTGTATTGTATTATAGATAGCTTTTATGACAAAACTACCTTGTATAGATAGCCTTTATGACAAAACTGCCTTGTTGTTCTATTGTATTAAATTGCATAATAGAATTTTATAATAGAGTTTTATAATTTTTACATTCTATACTTTTATAATTTAAAATTTTATGTATAATTATGTCAATGTTAATAATATATATTTTCCCTTGAATGAATAAAATACAAAATATAGCTTGTTTCAAACACGTATCATTAAAAAGTTTCTTCCTTGAAATTAATGTCATAAATACAAATTTTGATATTTGTTTATGTCCCACAAGAACTTTTATTTTTCAAATCTTCTAGTAACTTTGTTAATGAATATGAACATCCTATCTTTTAATAAAAAAATACCTTATTTTATTATACAAATATAGAAAACATTACTTATGTGAAATCTAAAATTGACCTTTCCTCATATAATATATGTGAAATCTAGAATTTACCTTTCCGTCACTTGACCAGAAATGATGACCAGGGCTGCGTCAAACACTGAGTTCAGAATCTTCACATCAATCGTGAAAGTTACTATACCTTTTGTTTTTTTTAATATATTTTTTCGAAATTCTTCAAATTACATATTTGAATTGTTAAGATAATTCATTGAATTGTTGAATCACTGAAGTGGGATGTGTCGTTTTTCTCGAAGATATCATGAAGACTTCAAAGCCCAGTCTTCAAAGCCCACGCTCTGGTTGGATGAACAAGAGCCACTCATCATGCAATGTGATGTATAACGTGTTTACTCTAAATGCTTTGTTGAGTATACCTATACACATATACATTCTTTTTATTTCTGTAACCAACATGAAAGGAGTCTTGTCTTCAGGCAAGAAAATGATCGGCTTCCATGGAAAGAATTCATCATCTTTCCTTGCAAGGCAGATTAATATTGTTGTCTGTGTTTATCATATTTTCTATTAATGTAGACATTTGCAGTAGCCTAGATACATAGTGGAGGCAATGGACGACTCCTTACTGCAAATTGAGCAATGCAAATGCCAACAAGTTTGTGAGAAATGTGAAGATCTGAAAGTCCCTCACAATCTATCTTGACAAAGAAAAATTCAAAGCCACTCTAACCAAGCTAACAATATAAAGTCAAATTTCCAATCTCACTTTCTCCATAAGATCTCCTCTCTTTTTATAAGTTGAAGAGGATAAGATGAGGAGGTTAGGATGATCCCACTAAATCATAAAAGAGAGTAAGATCCAAACTAATCGGAGGCCACCTCACCATAGAAGTTTCTCCTTCTAGAAGCATCGAGAAGATGCTCATTTTTCCCACTTACGAAAATCGTTGCACCCCTACAACTGAGCAGAGTGTGATGACATCGCAGGCCAGGTTTAGTACAACATGCGACGATTCAAGATCGTCGCACCCCTAGAACTAGACAAGGTGCGATGATCCTCCTTATTAGGGTTTTTACAAAGGAAAATATGATTTCATCTCTTACAAAAAGTTCTTCTCCCTTCTTTCCTCGAGAATTCAGGCCACTGATCTCTCTGAAGAAAATAGATAGGTTTACATCATTAACGGTCATAGGGATGACGGAAATAATGTGTAACAGAGAGCTCCCCAAAGTATGAAGTTAGAACATAGTGATAGCTGAAATACTTTGTCGAGTGTGTGTAGGGAACAAGGATCAGTTGATCGGAAACCTGGCAACAAACAAGGAAATATAGTACAATAATATATTATCACTGAGGTAGACATTCTCATACTCAGAATACAAATGACTCAAAGCATAAATGCCGACATACAAAGATCCATGTCAAGTAAGACAAGTCATTGCCACCAAACATTACTGTGGATCCATGCCAATATGACTCAAATCTAAACATAGCCACCAAAAATACACTGTCAATCTATGTGTTAAAGATACAAATTTGAACATAGCCACCATACATACACTATGGATCTATGGACCAGTACAATCTGAATATACTCCAATGTAACCTGAATCTGTCAGAAAAGATTCAGGGTCTTTATCTCCACCACTCTATAATATGAATCTAACCATGCGAATACATGTGTTGAAGTCGAACATGGTAGAAACCACTTGATTACTGGTCATTATTGTATACCATTAACAAGTGCAAGGGAAATCACCATTAGTGTCAATGACTCCCAAGGTACACTAGTACAATCCAACAGGTGTGAATTAATAAGGTGAGGTCGAACACTCGACGAAATCTCCCGAGCATGGGTCAATGATGAAAACCCACTGTTGAAAGCGAGGGAACCTGCCATTGAGGCATGAAAGTTCTAAGGTACCAATTAGTTTCTAAGTCTAATTCTGGGATAATGAGTTGGAGTCGACAAAAAAAGACCTGTCACATGAGGGCCTTAATGTATCCCCCATCAACGACATAAAACGGGTAACACGATTTGAAGTAGATCAGAGTAACAAGTGATTTAGGACTATCTCAGGGATGGCCAATGCAATAGAAGGCTTAAGGACTGTAGAAATGGCCGACACAATAGAAGGATTTCCGGGTTGAACTTCTCTTTGAACATATTGACGACACGACAATTGTCTTGGAAACACTGACTCAACAATAGGGATCACAGACCAATTGGTAATATTATAAAGGAGTATGATCAAGAGACAAGTATATTTTCCAACCTAGACACAAAGAGAGTGAAAGGGTGTCATGTTCAAAAGTGATTCTTCCATAGAATACATGTTTAGAAATATTTCTTTCCCAATTTTCCCCACCATTTCTGGTGAGTACCTCTTTATTTTTACGCAAGCTTGAGGAGGATAACCTATGCTTGAACTGTAAGCTCATCCTTCGAATGAGTCCCTCAGAGTATGTTTAGAAAACCCCAGGAAGGAGTGGTTTGGTCTCATATGGGTCTTTCAATGTTTATTTTACGAGTCGAAAGAAAGAAAACTCAGGGGTTTTTCAATTTTAGAGAGTCTGGAAAACACTTAAAGACAACTCCAAAATGTCATGTTTCGTAAAATAGTCCAGTGAGACCAAAAACGAGATAATCTACTGCTCAACATAAGTTTTCTTCAAATACTTTAACGAATGTGAAAAGAACAAGATTGTTCGACAATCTTTTCATGTTTAGAGAGTCTAAAAGGAGCTTAAAGGGGACTCTAGGGGGTTCATTTTTCGTATAACCTTTATGAGTCCGAAAAAGTGATAAAAGTTTACTTGGTTACATTCTGAGGTATTTATGAGCATGAGAAAGAATAAAGACTGAGCTCATGATTGTTTTCATTGTTACACAAGATTAAAACAAAACAAAACTATGCTTAGGATAGATTTTATTTTTACACAAGCTTAAAACTAGCCAAAACTTATGCTTGGACCTAGTTTCATTTTTATACAAGCTTGAACCAGAGGAAACTCTGTTGAGGTAGGTGGTTTCATTTTTACACAAGATTGAACCATAGAAAACTATGCTTGGACTTCCCAACGCATTATCAAGGGATGGTTGGTACTTAGCCCCTAGCTTAAGAAACTAGGGGCTTAACTTCAGCATGAAGACCAGAGGCTGAAAGAATTGCCACCCAAGATTTTTTTCATCTAACAACACAAGCGGATGAAATGAAGCTTCAAATACTAGACGAAGGACTTGACTTAACAGAGAGGGGGAAGTTGTTTCATTTTTTAACGAGCTTGACACGGGAGAATAACTATGCTGGAGAATCTAGGTTCAATACCTAGACCGATGTTTCATTTTTTAATGAGCTCGATACAGAAACAAGAACTATGCTCATAAACCTTTGTTTCATTTTTTAACGAGGTTTCCACAGAGACGAAAAAACTATCCTCGTAACCATTGTTTAATTTATTAACGAGGTTTCCACAGAGACACAAAAATTATCCTCATAGTTGGTTTCATTTTTTAACGAGCTTGAAATCAGAAAACCATGCTCAAAGATGGTTTCATTTTTTAATGAGCTTGAAATCAGAAAACCATGCTCAACAGTTGGATTCACTTTTTAATGAGCTTGAAATCATAAAACCATGCTCGAGGTTCTCTTCTTGAGCATGGCTTCCAAGAGGACGATGTTATGGAAGGACACCATGTCAAGGGACAAAACTCGGTCATGGCTTCTAGGAGATCTTGACTGGACGGAAGAAACACACTCTGGAAGGAACACATATCGAGGGCCTCAATAGGGGTAAGGAGATCATGCTCCAATATCCCTACCGAAGAGATTACCATGTCAACTACTGGATCCAATTCATAAGAGATTGAGCGTACATTGAGAAGTTCATCTGCATCGATAGTTGAAAGCATGGGAGACAATGCCACATAATTGACATGTTGTGGGGGCGATACCGTTTGCATATAAGAATCGTTTAGGGTGGTCATTGAGTTGATGTTCAAGTCAAGGCCAACGAACAAAAGTTGTTCAATAGTCACAATTCTTCCATCGTGAGGGAAAAATATCACACAAAAAAGAGTGGACACAATAGCTTTCATGGCATAGAAATAATCACACCCAAGGAGTAATTCGAAATCCAAGGGGTCTTGGACTACCAAAACATCAATAAAGACAATTTTCCCTCCCAAAGTTACACAAAACTGAGGAAGGATCCCTAAAGGGTGACTAGTTCTTCTATTAAAATCTAACAGAGACTGGGTAACCGACACAAAATGAGGATAACCAAAATCTTTCCAAGCAATAGAGGAAAAAATACTAACGGACGAGACTTCGTCTATCAACGTTTGAGGAATGTCTCGACCACAAGATTGTACTATAATATTGAAAGGAGTGTGAGAGGGAAGATGAGTTCTAGGTAGCACACCCCAATAAAAAAGGATGGCCTCATTACTTGGAGGGGGTTCCACGGGAGAAGGAGGAATTCCCCTCAGCACGGTAGTGTCTATATCAATAAGAAAAACATGAGCAATATCAGGTTTACTCTCTAGCGGGAGAGTAGGGTCGATTGATGACAATATCAAATCAACCACTTGGGTTTCAATCTCCAAGGGGAGAATGGGGTCGACAGGTGGAAACAAATCGACCTCTTGGGTGAAAATCTCTAACAGGAGAGTAGGATCGACCAAAGATGGGATCAAATCGACCAATTTGTCAACTGGTTCAACTAAGGACGTGACCATATTGACTACCTGATCAACTAGACTAATCGATGAAGGGACCAAATTGATCATTCCATCAATTACAGGTGGGTCGAGAGTAAGCTTGCGATAAGAATCTGGAAGTTGAGGCTAGGAAACATTCATGTCTTCTAGTAATTTTGAGGCTTCGTCCATATGAGGGCAAAGGTGAGTTTGATGACTCCCTTCGCATAACCTACAAGGAAACTTGACTCTATTTTTCTTCTTCCCAACAATATCCTGACTATTTGATGGGAGGTCATCAACGTGTTGTTCAAAGGTTGATGACATGGGTTAGAGGGGGTGTGTAGACCATGCTTCTATAACCTTGGATAGACCAGGGAAATCCTTAAGAAGATGGCTACACTTACAAATCCTACGAGGGTACTTGGGCTTGTTGAAGGAAAATCTCCTTGCAGACAGGTAGATCTCCTTAAAGAGCTAGACTCTTATGTCTAAGACAGAAAGTGCTTATCATGGTCACTGATTTCCTTTTAGATCTAGGTGGACTAGTGTGTGAGGAGGAAGGAGAAAAGAAGTACCTTTTACTGACGTTTATCCCTGCACGCTCTGAGTTGAGCTCTGATCTTTCACTCTTCAATGAGCCCTGTAGATAAACAAAGTACGACCACTTCCTACTCTATCAAGATTAGTCCGAAATAGGTCTATCTACTAAAGAGACAAATTCATGTGAGATTGAACATGAATTAGAAAGAAACATGCCAAGCAAATTATATTAATGAGGACAAAACATTGCTTATAGCCATAGATGAATTGCAACAGTTTCATCAAGTCCTCCTTGTCTACCCCTTTGTCAAAAGATCCATGATCCAGATGACAACAACTTCACTAATTTCTCCCTATGAGATCATGTGTCTCTTGCTTCCAAAATATCTCTGTTCCAACACCACTTATAAGATCATAAGTTTGGTTTGATTCTCTTTTTCCAGTCCCCTTTCACCATTAGAAAGCTTCCTTATATAGCCTTGGAGAGGCTTTAACGACTTGAGATATCCTTGGGGAAGTTGAGGATTTGCCTCCTTCAGTTGAGGATCTAGCCTAAGATCATGGCTGAACTAGGGATTCAAATCCAACTGCCTTCCAAGAATGAAAGGATCATTCCCCCATCCATCTCAACAACTTAATTACTGCCTAAAATAGGCAGCGCTCCCTCAAAAGGGCCATGAGAGCGCTATAGTTCTCCCCATTAGGCTTAAGGGGGGTGCCAACACTCCTAAAGACACCAACACTCCCCTAGAAGGGCCAAAGAAGCTTGATAACGGTCCTAGACAGTGTAAGGGGGGGCGCCAACACTCCCAAAAGAGGTATAGAGGAGCACTCTCCTTCAAAAACATAGTTTTTTGAGTGTTTTTAGATGGCAAAAGGTTCATGAGCCTGCTGACTCATTTCTCCTCTTCCAAATCAAATGTTTGAGGTGTTTCAAGTGTCCTTCTCATGTGGTTATAGGCAAGACATAGGCATCATAACAACATGCTTTCTTTAACACTTGCGACACTTGTGAACAAAATGCAACACTTGCGACCTTTGTAATGACGACACTTGCAACACTATAAAAGTGAGTATTTTTTATGTGTAATAGGGCTTACAGGTTGTTTGGGTGATCTTTGCATCATCAACACTCCCAGCATGATTATTAGTAACTAGATGGTTTCCAACATGTCTAGAAGTGGTTGGAAGTTTAGACCTTTGCTTATTTTTCTTCTTCTTAATCTTCCTTTTCTTCTTCTTCTTATCCACCAGGTTACTAGCTTTATAAATTTCAATCGACGAAGAAGATGAAATGAAAGAAGACCTTGCAAGTGAATAAGGTGAAGAAGATCTTACTGGTGAAGAAGGTGAAGGATCAACATGAGGTTGATGCTTTTGGGGGAATGTGCTTACAACAGAAGCACTAGTTTCATTTAGGATTACCTAAGTGCAAAACAACCATACCAGTAATCCAATTATGAGACCTGGAAGGTTCAAAGTAGCGATGTGAGGAGGACCAATGTTTCTGTAAGAAGGAAAAACAAAAGTCTCCCCTAGAGCAGGGGTTGCTTCATTGGTCATTCTGAGAACTGACGCCATAAAACACAGATCCAACCTAGAGTCTTCTAGGAAAAACAAACAACACACGCTAAAAATCTAATAAGAAAACAAGAAAAAAATACCTTCTTACAATGAACACACTAGTTGGTGATGAAATCCAACATCGTGAGAACAATGTAAGAAGGGGATGAGATAGAGTGGGTGGAAAAGTTACGTTGCGACCTGCTTAACAGACTTACACCTTGGTGCAAGCTCCCACACATAATCATGGGTATTCCCTCCAAGGATCCCGAGTGATTTTGGCCAACGTCAATTACAGGTACCGTGAAGACTTGCCCCTCCATAGTCACCTTGTGTAAAAGACCCTAAAGAGAAAGGTTACCAAGGTTACCAACTACCACAATGATGTCTGGGAAAAGAGTTGACGGTCTGATCCACGCATAAAGGGAGGGTATCTAAGCCCAAAATCAACTTGAGAAGGTCCCCACATGATTTTCTTCTCAAGTGACCCCCAATAACACGCGCAATATGTACACTAAGACCAACAAAGCAGGGTGAGTAACTCTGTCGGTCCTAATGCGATCTCACGATTGACCCTTGTGTTAGAAGGGCTTCCCATGACAAAATGTAATAAGTGGGTTTACCGCTCCCTAGCAAAAGATTCTATGTTCATTTGATAGCTTTGGAAAGTTATCCTTTCAACCTATTCCAAATCCCTACACCTTAAGCTAATGTAGGTTTGCTACTAGAAAATATAAAAATGTCTAATCAATTTTTATAAGCGCTTTATTTTAAGGCTATTGTTTACTCAAGAGGTAAATGGCATAGACAAAATGATGTTTTGACCGACTCTAAACAATGCAAAGAAATGAGAATGAAAAATTTTCACTTCGATGAAAGCTATATTACGAGAAGGAGAAAATGTTTATCATTCTCAGATGCACAATGTCCCAAAATTTTATTAAACTAATCAATATCAAGAACTTTAAGAAATGAGCCTAAGAGACTATACACCAATACATGATTCTTGGCCCCCACCGGCCATGAGGGGGAATTGTTTTTACGAATTAAAGACGAAAAATGCCAAAAACCATGCAATTTCACTACTTCAAATGCAAGGATACCCCCAATCTAATTCAAAACAAGAAATAAGATTTTTTTTTCCAAAGGTAGCTAAAAGAAATAGAAAATCACTTCAAAACAAATACAACCCAAACAAATTTTCTCTTTTAACATGAGTTATTCAGAAAAAATGAAGTGTTCTTTTCACTAAAAAATTCTAAAGAAAAACAAAGCTTTGTAAATGAAAGACAATCAAAGCAAGAGATAAAATATTTCAAAAACAAACAAGATAAAACAAAGAAAATATGGCTAGAAGAAAATTCAAAGTTGTCAAGTAGAGTGTAAGCAAACCATAATCAAACCCAAAAATTCACCCCAAAACCATATCTAAGATCTGGGCAAGAAAAACCATCAAAAATTAGTTTTTCACACAATCATCGCAGGTTGTTAGACTAACACAATGCGACGATCCTTAATTGTCGCAGGATAGAGAACAATACAGTGCGATGACATCACACTGTGTCTAATAGGCAGAGTGCATCGATCCTGGATTGTCGCACTATCTCTCAAAGCAGGGTGCGACGATCAAAATAAAAATGGAAAAAATAAAAAACAACATACTCAACAAAACCTATGTATGTGATCAAGGAGTCATACAATAAAATATGACCAATTTTATGGGAAATAAATATATCACTGTATTAAAGATATGAAAAGAAGAATACAACCAATTCCTTGATGTTGTAAGGTCCCTTCCAACAATTCCTTGCTTCCCACACACTTATTCTCCAAGGATTTTGAGACTATAGATATGAAAGTCCCTCACAATCTATCTTGACAAAGAAAAACTCAAAGCCACTCTAACCAAACTAAGAATCTCAAGCCAAATTTCCAATCTCACTTTCTCCATGAGAGCTCCTCTCCTTTTATAAGTTGAAGAGGATAAGGTGAGGAGGTTAGGATGATCCCAGTAAATCATAAAAGCAAGTAAGATCTAAAATGATCGAAGGCCATCTCACCATAGAAGTTTCTCCTTCTACAAGCATCGAGAAGATGTTTGTTTTTCCCACGTACGAAAATCATCGCACTCCTAGAACTGAGTAGAATGCGATGACATCGCAAGATAGGTTTAGTACATCATGCGACGATCAGGGATCGTCACACCCCTAGAACTGGACAAGGTGCAACGATGCTCCTTATTAGGGTTTTTACAAAGGAAAATATGATCTCATCTCTTAGGCAAAGTTCTTCTCCCTTCTTTCCTCAAGAATTCAGGCCAATGATCCCTCTGAAGACAAAAGATAGGTTTACATCATTAATGACCATCAGGATGATGAAAATAATGTGTAACAACTCCTCCTTGTCAATGTAAAATTTTATGACATTAAATTTTTTAGTTGCCTTTCACTTTATGTTCAGATAAATTTATAGCTTGTCAATTTTTATCAAAATACAATAAATACGATCACAATACAATAAATATGATGATAACAATATACCAAAATAATAAGATGATACCATGCTTTAAGTGACCATGATTCCATGTTTAATTGGTTAACATATAACCTAGGTTACCAATAACATGACCTTTAAGAGGTGTTACTCAATGTGTAATATTCCAGATATAAAAAGTATGCAGAACAGAAATAAAATGCTAGAAATGGTAGATGAACAACAATATAACCAGAACAACACCACAATAATACCAAAACGATACCAGAATAACACTAGAAAGAGCACTTTGATTACTGAGAGCAATGTTCACTTGCCTCTTCGAGGGGGAAACCTCCAGCAGAGCAGAGCTCTATTACAATAATATCCAAGACAAAAGTTCTCATATCCTCGACTCCTATTTATACTAAATATGTCTATCAAAAGAACCATCTAGAGGAAGATACTTCTAGAAGCAGAAGCTTCTATTAGGTCTTCTTACATTCGAATTATACTTCTTTATTGCTAAGCCTTATTAATTTTCATCTTTATTACATTGGAATATATTATTCTACCTATGTGAGGGGTTAGGTCCCTAACATGTCCCTCCCTTAAAAACAACCTTGTCCTCAAGGCTTGAGATGTGGAAATTACTGCAGAATGGTAGTTGGTTCCCAAGTGGCATTTGCAGGGGTTGTATCTTTCCACTGTACTAACACTTCCTTGATGGTTCATTGACGTAGACGACGCTTACGCTGGTCCAAAACTGCTTGTGGTTGTATCCAAATGGAGCCTTCTTCGTCCAACTCAAGAAAGTTGGTTTGAGTTTGGCACTTAGTTCCAATCATCTTCTTTAAGAAAGAAACATGAAAAACAGGATGGATCTTAGAATGACTGGGCAAAGATAACTGATAGGCCACCTATCCCACATGCTTGAGAATTGTATAAGGACCGTAAAATTTGGGCGCCAGTTTCTGACAATGGTTAACCTTGAGGGAATTTTTCTTGTAAGGTTGTAGTCGAAGAAACACCTGATCCCCTTCTGTAAATTGACATTCAAAGTGACCTTGATCTACTTGTTTCTTCATGCTATCTAGGCCATGACCAAATTCTCTTTGAGGGTATGGAGAATAGCCTCTCAAACTGTAAGCATTTGGTAAACCGCCTGGACCTTTGAGACACCTGGAAAAATGAGAGAACTGAAGGTGGATTTTTTCCATATACTACTTCAAAAGGAGTCATGCAGGTAGTTGTATGGCATGAAGTGTTGTACCACCATTTAGCTAGTGGTAACCATTGAGGTGATTGATTCTTCTTTTCCGAGGAAAAACACCTCAAATATGTTTCCAAAGACTTGTTGATAACTTTAGTTTGACCAAGAGTCTGGGGATGATAAGTTGTGCTGAGATGCAATTAGGTGCCTTGTAGCTTGAACAATTCTTGCCAAAAATTGCTGGTGAAAGTTGGTTCACGATCATAAACAATAGAATGCGGCATGCCATGAAGCTTGAAGACCTATCCATGAAAATTTGAGCCACAATGGATGTTGTAAATGGGTGTTGAAGAGCACATAAATGAGCATACTTGGAAAGACGATCAACTACCACCATGATGACTAATTTATTGCCTGGTTTAGGTAAGCGTACAATAAAATCCATAGATATATCCTGCCAAATAATAGGTGGAATCAGAAGCGATTGTAGTGTGTTAGGAGATTTGATTGTTTTGCCCTTGTTGTGTTGACACGCATCACATTCATCCACAAAATTACGAACGTTCTGTTTTATAACATCCCAGAAACAAGAACGTTTGACCTTTTTATAGGTTTTGGTAAACCCGGAGTGCCCAGTTGTGGGTGTAGCATGAAGCTTAGAAAGTACCATGGATTTAAGTTTTGACTATTTACTTAAATACAAATAGTGTTTGTATTGAAGCTCATCATGGAGCCAAGAGTACCCTGTGGAAACTGGATAATTGGTCTGTAATTGTTTTATAATATGCAAACTTTTGGGATCGTGTAGCCATTCCTAGCGATCAACTTGGAACCAATTTGGTACAATTAAGGAGACAGAAAAAATGGACCCTTATCTTCATATTTTTGGGAAAGTGCATCCACAACCACATTGTATTTACCTTTCTTGTAAATGATCTCATAATCATATCCAAAGAGCTTAGTCACCCATTTTTGTTGCTCTGGGGAGAAAATGTGTTGTTCCAGAAAATACTTGAGGTTTTGATGATCTGTCTTAATTTGGAATTGTTGCCCCAATAGATAAGGGTGCCACAAATCAATGAAATGCAGAATAGCCAACATTTCCTTTTCATAGATTGATTTTCCCAAGTTTTGTTCAGACAATTGTTTACTGGTAAAGGCCAAGGGATGACCCTCTTGCATAAGGACATCGCCAATTCCTTTCCATGAAGCATCACATTCCAGGACAAAGGTCTTTGTGAAATCAGGAAGGGCCAGGACTGGAGTGGTGCACATGGCCATCTTCAAGGTTTGAAAAGCCTAAGAAGCTACTGGAGTAGAAGTGAAAGAATTATTTTTAAGGAGTGCAGTGAGAGGTGCCACGATCTTTCCACAATTCTTAACAAACTTGCGATAATAACCTGTTAAGCCTAGAAATCCATGCAATGTTTTGAGAGTCTTTAGGTGAGACCAGTCTTGCATAGCTTCAATCTTTTTAGGATCCACCCTGACGCTGGCCTTGCCAACAAGATGACCCAAGTACTCAACTTCCAAGGTGCCAAAAGCACATTTAGATTGTTTCAGGAAAAGTTGGTACTAAGAGAGTAGATGGAGAAACTGATCCACATGAGCAAGATGGTCTATCCAAGTTTTTCTATAGATGAAGATATCATCAAAGAAAAATAAGAAAAAATGACGGAGAAAAGGACGAAAGATATTATTCATGAGGCTTTGGAAAGTGGAGGGAGAATTACACAAGCCAAAGGACATGACCAAAAACTCATAATGGCCCTCATGAGTTCTAAAGAAAGTCTTAGGAATGTCTGCCTCTTTCATACGGATCTGGTGGTAGCCAGAATGAAGATCAAGTTTAGTAAAGAACTGGGTGCCACTCAATTCATCCAAGAGGTCATCAATGATAGGAATGAGAAATTTGTCTTTAATGGTGAGTTTGTTGAGGGCACGAAAGTCAGGACACATGCACCAAGAACCTTCTCTCTTAAGGACCATGACCATAGGAGAAGAGTAGGGGATCGTACTAGGGTGGATAACACCTGCGTTAAGCAGTTCTTGAACCATTTTATCAATTTCATTTTTTTGGGAAAAGGGGTGACGATAGGGACAAATATTGGGAGGAAGGCTTCTTGGGACATGGGGAATGGAATGATCATGAACACCATGGGAAGGAGGGAGTCCATGGGGACTGGAAAAAAACACTTGATGTTAAGAGAAGATGGATTGGAGGTCCGGTGACATAGAGGGTGTCTCAGTTGCTTGTATGGCATGGAGTTGGGAAATAATGCTAGAATGAACTTTTTTGAGCATCTTTTCCATTCGATGGGAACTAATGATCTCAGGGGAACCGGTGGTGATGCCTTCGAACTTATATTGTTGGCCCTCCTAGTCGAATTGCATGGTTAATTCCTTAAAATCCATGAGAATGGGAGCCAAAGTCTTTAGCCAGTCTGCACCCAACACAATGTCACAACCGCCCATGTCGATAAAAAACATATAAGATTTCAGGTGGTAGTTAATAATTTAGAGACACACATTTTCACAACGCCCACCACATTTCATGGACCCGCCATTGGCAATCATGATTTGGAAATTATTGACTGCACGGATATAGCAATTAGTTTCTTGGGCAATGAGATGATGAATAAATTTATGGGTGCTTCCACTATCAACAAGAATGATGACCTTCCTATGCTTGATGTAACCAATTAGCTTGAGGGTCTGGGGAGTATAGAAGCCAGTGAGAGCATTTAGGGAAATGACTGGTTCTACTTCCGAAGGGTCTGAGGAAGGGGTTATGTCAGTGGGTTCAGGTGACACAGATACAAGGGGAGCTTCAACATCCTCTTCCAAAACATCCTCTGAGATGGCCATAAAAAGATTTTGTTCCTTACACTTGTGTCCTAAAAAATATTTTTCATCACAATTATAACAAAGGCCTTTGAGTTGGCGTTCAGCCATTTCTCCCCTGGTCAATTTTTGGATATTTAGTGTAGTAGAAGGAGAAGTGGGATTTATTGGTTTAGTGCAAGGAATAAATGAGGGTTTCTGGTTTTGAGAAGAGACAACCCATTGTACTTCCTTATCTCTTTTAGTAGCCTCCACCCAACTCTGACGCCGAGCCATGAGGACATGGGCACGAATCTCATCCTTGAGGCCACTAATAAAAAATTCTTGGAAAAAAGCATCAGACATGCCCTCTGTATGAAAAGCCAGTCTCTCAAAAGAAACTATAAAGTCTTCCACTGTGCCAGATTGTTTCAACTTTGTCAAACGACCTAAATGGTTGGTGTCAGTGTCAAAGCGTTCATAAATCTCTGCCACAAAGTGTGTCCAAGCAACATACCCTTGATGGGCAATTTTTCTCCATTTCCACCATTGCCAATGTTCTTGATATAGATGGAGAACACAATAATGGAGTTTGGCCAACTCATCTGTAATGCCATACAAAGAGAAATAATGTTCCATTTGAGTTACCCAGCTAGTGGGATTTGAGCCTTCAAATTTGGTCACATCCACACGCGAAAGGCGTAGGTCATGCTTAAAGTGATGGGGTTGAAAATTATGGGAATGAGAGGAAGTTTCAACTTCGGTATGCAAAGGTGGGTTAGATAAAGGGGGATCTGCAAGGATATGCAGCTTGGTGCAGATCATCGTAGCGACAGATTCAAGCTGGGTAGTACTGTCTTGTTTGAGGTCTTGTTTGAGTTCCTCTATTGAGGCGACGATGGATGAATGCATGTTTTTATTGATGGTGACAATATTGGCACTGAGTTGTCTCACTTCTTGTTGGGTTTCTGTGAAATTAAATTGTAAGGTATTGAAGCGAGCTTCCAAGTCTTGGCTACGGGTATGGGCCATGATGACGAGGGAACCAAAAAGGGGCGGGTGGGGTCAAAAAATTTGCTAAAAAATGATAGGTATGAATGTGATAAGGGAGAAGAGAGAAATCCAATGGAATAGGTCTCAAATAATGGTGTAACAGGATCCAAACTTTTTTTTTTACACCTGCGAATTTATACTCTGGTCTGAAGAATACTACAGTGTTGAAATTCCCAAATGCTTGATCAGGAAGAAATATGTAGTGATTTTGCAAATCGAATGTAGGAGACACAATTGCGCGAAAATAGATCTTGTCTGTTTTGTTTTTTATTTCTGTTCCCAAAGGTTAGGTATTCAAGGGTTCTACAGACAAGGGTTTTCCCTGTGCTATAGCTCTCTCATATACGTATGGGGTCCAACAATAGTACTCGACCCAATATCTCAGGGCACCAACTAAGGAGGCTAGACCATGCCCTTAGTCGTACTACTCGACTACCCAGGTATTAGAGAGTATCTTTTCGAGTGTTGTTCTCGGTGACACTATAGCAGTCAGGCGACCGATGAGTTTATCTAAAGAGGGCTTCAAGAAATCTAGGCCGATCTGTATACATGTGTTGTCTGATGCGCTACCACTCGAAGGGGTACCAACATGGGTTACAAGGGTGGCCAACTTATGTTCTCTTAATTACCACCTGTATTTCATTCATGTATGAATCCCCGACCGCGGGTTTATGTGCGTAATGACATATCTCTGTAGCTTAAAGGCGCCGAAATACGTCTCTACCCTCGAAAAAAAATTAACCCACAATTTTCTACCGAGGAAAATGCTCTGGTACCAATTGTAATATTCCAGATATAAAAAATATGCAGAACATAAATAAAATGTTAGAAATGGCAGATGAACAACAGTATAAACAGAAAAACACCACAATAATACCAAAATGATACCAGAATAACACCAGAAATAGCACTTTGATTACTGAGAGCAATGTTCACTTGCCTCTTCAAGGGGTCAACCTCCAGCAGAGCAGAGCTCTATTACAATAATATCCAAGACAAAATTTCTCATACCCTCGACTCCTATTTATACCGAATATGTCTATCAAACGAACCATCTAGACGAAGATCCTTCTAGAAGCAAAAGCTTCTATTAGGTCTTCTTACATTCAACTTATTCTTCCTTATTGCTAGGCCTTGTTAATATTGACCTTTATTACATCGGAATATATTATTCTAGCTACGTGATGGGTTAGGTCCCTAACACAATGAAACTTCTTACTTACCAAAAAAACGTGTTAAAAACTTTGTTTTTGACACAAATCTCTTGAGAAACCTCTTCCATTTTTAGCTAAACTTGAGTGTTTTTCAGAGAAATTGTATCGATCATTTTCAACAAGAGCAGCAAAGCTGCATATACTGCCTCTTAATATTTTATTTATTATTGTATATAGTTAATAATAACAATGGTAAGTGATTGTATAGTTCAAGTTATCTGCTAAAAACAAATATGAAATCATAAATTAAAGTGACTATTCACAATGCTAAAATTAATGCATTATGTTTAACTAGACAAAATTTAATCCAATCTCTAATATAATTAAATATGATTCTCAACAAAATTATTAATGCTTAATTTATAAAATAGATCTAATATATTTATTTTTCTTAAATTTCCTAGTGTCAGTGATTCTCAACAAAATTATTAATACTTAATTTATAACATAAATCTAATATATTTATTTTTCTTAAACTTCCTAATGTCATTTAAATTGGGATACTTCTCTTACTAATACATTTTCAAGTTGGATATCTAATAATAAAAATATATATATGACATTTAATTTAATTCATTATTATTTTGTTAGAAATTCTAAATAATTAATTTTGAAAAAAAATGAATCAAACAAATATTTATACAATCCATATATAACTCCACCTTAATCTCAAAATGCAGTACCTAATCTACGCCCATTCGTAGAATAGCTTGCAATTACTTTCTTTAAAATTTGTAATTAATGTAAAGCGTCTAATCCATTAATTTGAAATCTCAAACCACATGAAGCTTTTAATAACACTTCAAACTTATTAATCAATGAAAAGTTAAAAAACTACAAAATTTTATATATCAAAAAATAGAAAATTATATTTTTTTTATGTTTAACTTTAAGTTTTTTAGAAATATTTTTTAAGTGAAAGTAAATTAATACATGGTCAAAAAGAACCATCACCATATACTGCCGGAGGCAGTATAATAAAACATACCATATTTTATTATATTAATATAGAAAACATTACTTTACTTCATATCATATCGTGAAAGTTACCGTACCTTTTGGTTTTTTTAATATATTTTTTCGAAATTCTTGAAATTACAGATTTGAATTATTAAGATAATTCATTAAATTGTTGAATCACTGAAGCGGGACGTGTCGTTTTTCTCGAAGATAACGTGAAGACTTCAAAGTACACGCTCTGGCTGGATGAACAGAAGCCACTCATCCTTTCCGTCACTTGATCCGAAATGATGACGAGGGCTGCGTCAAACACTGAGGTCGGAATCTTCACATCAATCGTGAAAGTTACCGTACCTTTTTGTTTTTTTAATATATTTTTCGAAATTCTTGAAATTACATATTTGAATTATTAAGATAATTCATTGAATTGTTGAATCACTGAAGCGGGACGTGTCGTTTTTCTCGAAGATATCGTGAAGACTTCAAAGTACACGCTCTGGCTGGATGAGCAGAAGCCACTCATCGCGTAATGCGATGTAAAGCGCGTTTACTCTACACGCTTTGCTGAGTATACCGATATACGTATAACTTCTCTCCTTCTCTAACCTAACCAGCATGAGAGGATTCCTGTCTTCAGCCAAGAAAATGATCGGCTTCCATGGAAAGCATTCATCGTCTTTCCTTGCGGGGCAGATTAATATCGTTGTCGTGTTTATCATATTTTCTGTTAATGTAGACATTTGCAGCAGCCTAGATACAGAGTGGTGGCCTTGGCCGCCTCCTAACTGCAACGTGAGCCATACAATCGACGGTAGCAAGTTTGTGAGCAATGTCAAGACAGCGTTGAACAGTCTTCATGTGGATGTTAAAAACACATCCCAAGGCAGGTTTAATACTTGTGTGTATGGTCAATCTCCCAACCAAATATATGCCCTTCTCCAATGCAGAGGAGATGCAACCGTGGATGAATGCTACAATTGTTCACAACAAGCAAAGGCTGATGCTCTACAGCATTGTGAGAAAGGGGTTGGTAGTACAGTTTGGTCCCGGTTCTGCTTCTTACGTTATAATGTAAACTATAACTTTACCGGAAAACTGGATACCGATGGAGATAATTGGTACAGCGAATTTAACTTCTCCTCCGACCCTGCTGCCAATGCCGCGGCCGCTCGGAAGCTTTTGTCCAATTTGTCATCTAGTATTACATCTGGATCTGCAACGAATCGATACGCTTCCCGTTCAATTACAGATTCCGACCAGTTTCAGATCTACGCTCTGGCCCAGTGCTGGGGAGATATATCCCTTCACGACTGCAAAAAATGTCTGTCAACAAAAATCGATCAATTGTTCAAATATAATGCTGGAAGAGTTGGTGCTCGGGGTTTGGCTGGAAGCTGCATAGTTCAATATGAAGCCTTTAATCATTCGAAAAAGTCTCCAAGCAGAATACCCATAATTTTAGGTGTTCTCGGCGGTTTGTTTCTCCTGTTTATAATCGTTTTCGTATTTGGTGCTCGAAGAAGATTGAAGTACGCAATATTTGGAAGGCGTAGGAGAGGTATTACAGAGGCATTCGTTTCTGCTATTATTGTCTGTTGCCCTGTAATAGAGTCCATTGAATTGCATCATTATATTTCTGCTCTATTTTCTAATATAGCTGTGAATTTTCATTTTTCTAGGTGACCAACCTATCATCGAGGATCAGGTCCTAGGTGCGATTCCTAGCCTGTCCAATATTTTCACTCTATTTAAAATGGAAACGTTGGTAGCTGCAACAGAAAATTTTCATGATAATAACAAGCTTGGACAGGGAGGATTTGGCGCTGTATACAAGGTAAGATACGCTGACAAAGCTTCTATTGTAGTAGTTTATAGTTTCTTAAATTGTAATAGCCGGCACCCTTACATGTGTAGATTGATAGCTAAACAAATACAAAATTTAAAATAAGTATACTTCACAAAATCTTCGTACTAATTGTCTTTCAACCTCTCAGGGAACTAGTCCAGAGGGAAGCGAAATAGCAGTGAAGAAGCTGTCCTTAAAATCTAACGTACTAATTGTCTTTCAACCTCTCAGGGAACTAGTCCAGAGGGAAGCGAAATAGCAGTGAAGAAGCTGTCCTTAAAATCTATGCAAGGAAAGAAAGARTTTTTAAATGAAGTCAARCTGYTGGCMAAAGTTCAACATCGAAATCTTGTGAAGTTACTTGGATGTTGCGCCGAGGGATCAGAAAGGTTGCTGGTTTATGAGTACTTGCCMAATAACAGCCTTGATCAAATTCTATTCGGTGAGTTATTTTCTTTTTAWGGAGAATTTTTGTGAAASGTATTGCAAAGCATTTCGTGAAATGTTTCTACATACTTAGGTCGGTCGTGATAATTTAGTTTCCGGCRTTGTCGATGAAGATCGAAATAAACGCAGGGAACTTGATTGGCAGAAGCGTTTCAGCATCATACTTGGAGTAACTCGAGGGCTTCTCTACTTGCACGAGGATTCTTCTTCCCGGATTATTCATCGGGATATWAAAGCAAGCAACATTTTGTTGGACAAGAAGTTGAATCCAAARATAGCGGATTTCGGCCTAGCTAGACTTTTTAATGAAGATGAAACWCATGTTAGGACAATGGTTGCTGGAACTCGGTAAGATTTCAAAACATACATCGCCGGGTTATACGATTTGCGTCAACAGGTTTTCAGTTGGTACTAATTTTACCACATATTGATATGATTACGAAAGGATGCCACTAATGTCTTTGTGTTTTTGTAAGGTGCAGGAGAATACAATTTTCTTTTTTCACATTTCTTTTATTTTTTGACTGTCAGACAGATTTATCGACTGGCGTTGTAATTTGCAGAGGGTATATGGCACCAGAGTATGCGATGAATGGGCAACTGTCTGTTAAAGCTGATGTTTATAGCTTTGGGATTATTCTTCTGGAACTCTTGAGTGGAAGAAAAAACATGGATTTTAATTTATCACCTGAAATGCAGATCCTTTTAGAATGGGTAAGATACTGTTTTTAACATATTTTTTTTATTGACAATATTTATGAGATTAAGGTTTTAATGCGGATCTGTTTTGTTTTTTCCTAAGAAATTATAAGTTCAAATCCAGAGGGGTAGGGTAAGGTATGTATATCTCCATATATTTTATCAGTAAAATAGTTGAATTAAGAAAATCTCATACACCAATTTAGTGTCTGACTTGGCATTAACCTTAATAAATTATTAACATCTACATCTACAATTCAACGTAAACTAAGAGTCAATTTTATGAATCATGTGTATATATATTATATCAATTTGGCTATCTGTTCTGATTATGCAGGCATGGGAATTATACAAACGAGGAAATATTGTGGACATGATTGATCCAACAATAACTGAAACTTGCAGCGATGAGGAACAAGCCTTGAGATGCATCCATGTTGGATTGTTGTGTACGCAAGCCAACCCTTCACTTCGCCCATCGATGTCTACAGTCAACTTGATGCTTTCAACTCAGTTTATGTTGTTACCGGATCCCACAAAACCTGGTTTTGTGAGTTCTGTACCTACCCACAACACTGGTAATTCTGGTTCTTCACGTCATGGGTCCTCACATACATCTGGAACTACATCTTCTTCTGCTTCATCGCACACTCCTCTGGTTCCGCCGTCTAACGCTGATGCTTCAATTACTGAGTTGGAAGCCAGGTAACCATAGTCCAACTCTGCATTTCCATTACTGTTTTGCCACTGAACATAATATATGCTTCATTGTTGTACTATTATATTGAACCAAATAGATGAAAAAGTAAAATTTAACGAGGAGCCGTTGACACAATTATGAGAGGTTTGATATTTCATTTATTATTACCATTTTTCTATGTCATTGTTTTCAACTAGATTTATGTTTTTAATTATTTTTTATCATTAGTAATATGATATGTTTTTAATTATTTTTTACTATTAATAATATTAATAATATGTTTTTAATTACTTTTTACCATTATTAATAATAGTAAAGATGAGACTTCCTTATTAATTATTTTTTATTATAAATAATAAAAAAAAAACACGAGACTTTGTTTTTAACTATTTTTTACCATGAGTAATAGTGTATGTTCTTAATTATTTTTTACATAAACAATAAACAATTTATATTCTTAATTATTTTTTACATAAAAATCAAAATATATTCTTAATTATATTTTATCCTTATAGTAAACATGAAACTATGTTCTATATAGTAATAGTAAATAGTAAATCATTATGTTTGACCATCAGTAATAGTAAACATGAAACTAAATTACTTTTATACTCGTACAAATACAAATATATTAGATATGTTATATGTAGATTGTTGTATATCATGACTTTGGAAAAAAAGGGTTGCTGTACATCATGACATCATGAATGTTGTTTTATTTTTAATAATCTATAACAATAATGATATAATAATATCCATCATATATGTTAGTTATTTATATCAAACCCATTTAATATGTTAAATTAATAATATTATTTTTATGTTAAATTAATAATATTATTTTTAGATTAATATTAAATGAGATATTATAATATTTACATTAAATTATATTAATATATATTTTAATATTTATTATATAATAATAATAATATTTGATATAAAGTTTAAGAAGTTATAATTTTTTATTTTTTTTTATTTTTTTAAGATTTTAACTTATAACTTTTTAAGATTAAATACATATTTTTAATTATTAGATCCATCAGCAGTAATTTATATATATAATTTTAAAAATAATTAAAAATTTAAAAATTCAATTTTTTATTTATAAATATATTTATATAAAAAATAAATTAAATTATAAATAAATCCATTAATTTTATTAATTAATAAAATCATTAAATTATTTCATAAAATTATTAAATTAAATTATTTACATTATATGATTTTTTATATTTTATATTTTCTAAGTTATTGAAATAAATAAATAAATATAGTAACTGTTTTAAATTATATGATACGTATTTAAATTATATAATACATATTCCATTCATAAATGCATCAAATTATAATACACATTAAAATATTAAATATAACTTTATAAATCTATGAAATGTATGAATCCATTTTTTTTTTAATTAACAATGAATCACTAAGTTAAGTAACACTTTTTTATTTATTATTTAGTGTGAAAAAATTAACATACAAATAATGTTTTGTTATTTAATTTCGGATGTCATAATGAGACAAAGCCTTTTAAAGTATTACATTTGAAATCTCACAATATGATATAATCCTTTATTTTAATCTTTTATTTGTCACAATGCAAAGTAATATTTTTTTGTTCATTTTTGAATATCACAATGTCATACATTAAAATATTAAATATAACTTTATAAATATATGAAATGTATGAATCCATTTTTTTTTTTAATTAACAATGAATCACTAAGTTAAGTAACACTTTTTTATTCATTATTTAGTGTGAAAAAATTAACATACAAATAATGTTTTGTTATTTAATTTCGGATGTCATAATGAGCCAAAGCCTTTTAAAGTATTACATTTGAAATCTCACAATATGATATAATCCTTTATTTTGATCTTTTATTTGTCACAATGCAAAGTAATTTTTTTTTTTTTGTTCATTTTTGAATATCACAATGTCATATTTTTGGATTTTTTTGGTTGTTGTTTATTTTTTAATGTTACAATAAAATAATACTTCTTAATGTTTTGTGTTTGCAATGTTGAAATGTGAGATTACCCTCTTTTATATCATCTTGAATGCTATAATGCAAGTAACTTTCTTTGTTCATTTTTCAAATGACATAATGCAACATAAGTTTCTCTTGTATATATGTTGTCATAATTTATTATATAATTATAAAATATTATCATATAATATTTTATAATTACGAAAGTGAATTTTTAGAAATATAGGTTAATTAACACTTTTTTGTTATTTTTTTAATATTGCAATGTGGCGTAAAACTAACATTTATTCATTTTTGAGCATTGCAATGTGACATAAACAACTCTTAAAGTATTACATTTGAAACATTAGAATGTGACATAGTTTATGGATAGAATTGTTCAATATTGTTAAATGGTGGGAAATTATGTCTCTATTTTGATGCTCAAGAAGGAACACAAGAAAACTCATCCTTAGCACCACAAGTTATTACCACTTATATTATGTGGTGCTAAAGTGGTGGTGTTAACACCACTTATATTATGTAGTGTTAATGTGGTGGTAAGGTTTGTTAACTTTATTGAAAATGCAGTATTTCATCATACATGTTAAGAAAAATGACATATGCTAAGTTGGTAAGTACAATAAAGTGGTACTAAATCCTTCTTTCTTAAATTGATCTATGAAAGTAGGGTTTAATTATGAGGGCTTGAACCATATAACACATATTTCAATAAATTTGGAAAAATTCTATTACAAGGACTTTATTGACATTGATTTTTTAGTAAATCCTTGATATATTGCATGAACAAAGTAATTGCATTGAGATGCCTAGTGTGGATTGAAGTAAGCGAGTGGCCTCTGAGAACCAACACCAAGAGTAGGCAGTGGAAGCAAGGGTATTTGATGAGTAGTACACAAGAAAGGGATCTCGATTTCCTCATTGTGTTTCTATAAAATCACTGACGTGATGTAATAGTGTCAACCAACCATAGGAAAATAAACCATGGTTGAGCATTACTTTCACCAAAAGGAGGAGAAAATGATAAGAATTTTTAATGCAGAACAGATAGATGTTGAAACACATTTTTCAACAATTTTAGTTGAACTTGGTATATGTCCCTATTTTCTTTGATTATTAATGATTAATTCTTAATTTAACTACAAATAAATTATTGAAATTAAGATATTAATTTACAAGCTTAATCACGTATTCAAAGTCACTCATTAATGGCTCATTTCCCATGAGTTTGAATAGCTCACTTATTACTCATTATTAATTAATTCTGTTTTTTTGGGTAAGAAATGTATCTTTATATACATGGAGTTTTATTTCAAAAATTGTTAGAAAAACAGGACCGCAGAGCAATAAAATAAAACAAATGCGGAAAAAAAAGCACAGAAGATACACAATACAAGAGAGACATAAATTTACGTGGTTCACCCAATGTGGGCTACGTCCACCAGAGAAATTGTCAGGTCCTTCCCTTATTATTATCCAAAAAATGAAGGGATACAACCTACAACAAAACCCGTTGTAACTTCCTCTTCTTTCTCTCACAGTCTCCTCTCTCAGAATAAAATATTCACCATCATCATAGCCGTAATACATTTCCCTCATAAAAGAGGGTTTCCTTCTAGGGAAAAAAACCCTAACATAATATCTATCATTAGATCTGCGACCTTATAATGAATGGTCCAGATTTACAATGAAATTACAATATACATTTACAAGGCAATTTTTCCTTCACCCCCCCTCTGCACTCCCCCGCGTGGAAGAGTGTAAATACATCTGGGGTGTAAATACTTGATGGGGTATAAACACGGCTGAATGTAAAAGACCTCTGAATCAGGAAGATAATCAGGCTCCACAACCAACAATCTCCCACTTGGAGGCTAATCTCAACAACTCCACCACTGTTGTATATGCTGGACTCTGAACCTTCTTGGACTGGCAAATTTCTCATCTTCATCTTCATTCTTGAAGACCAACTGAAACTGAGTAGGAACTCAGTTTCTCCCTGGTTACTCTCTTTGTTAACATGTCTGCAGGATTCTGGCTAGTGTGTATCTTTTCCAACTTCAATTGTCCATCTTCCAAGGCGGATCGTATGAAGTGGTACCTCAACTGTATATGCTTAGTTTTCGAATGGAAGGATGAGTTCTTTGCAAGGTGAATGGTACTCTGACTGTCACATTACAACCTATTGTTTTCCTTCTTCTTTCTCAATTCCTCCATAAAACTTTGTAACCAAATCATCTCTTTACTAACCTTTGTAGCAGCAACATACTCTGCCTCTATTGTTGAAAGTGCAACAACATTTTGCATTTTTGAAATCCAACTTAGTATTGTTCCACCTATAGTAAAAACATATCCTGTGGTGCTCTTCCTGCTATCTTTATCACTTTCCATATCTGAATCAACATATCCCTGTAGAAAAGTGTCCGAACCTCCAAAACATAATGCATGAGTAGTAGTACCTCTCAAATACCTGAGAATCCACTTTATTATCTCCCAATGTTCTTTACCTGGATTGTTCATATACTTGCTCACAACTCCCACTACATGTGCAATATCTGGTCTTGTGCAAACCATTGCATACATCAAGCTGCCAACTGTTGATGAAT
>JZKD02S1791051.1:213605-234770 GCA_000966675.3 Picea glauca | reverse complement strand
CACATCACTTGCGCTGTCTGGTCTTCTGCTTTTTATGCTCTGTGTGCCATCTCCATTCTCTGCACAGTTCCTCTTCTGTGCTATTCAGCTGCTGCACTCTCCTCCTTCTTCACACCTGAATCAACTTTACCAACAACACTCACAACAACCTCCAACAGCAACAGCAACCCATCTCTTCTCTGTACCGTGTATTTATAGCTTCTGTGCACCTTGTGCATGCAGTGTTTGCAATGCCTCTGCATGCTGACTCTGCACCGTTATCCTCCACCTCTCGAGTGCTCTGTCTGATTATCATCGTGACTCTTCAGCTTCTCTGGTGGTTCGCCCTGCGTGTCCAGCATCACTGTATGTTATACTGAGATTCCTCAGTCTCTCTGGCAGTTTAAGACTCTTTTTCTTCTCTGAGACAGTCGAACTCTTGATCTTCATCGACCCTGATCGACGGTTCATGATCTTGGTGAATCAACGGTCCTAATCTCATCGTGATCTCGCATCTCGCTGTTCCTTCGTTGGAGATTTTCATTACTCTAAATCGCGATAGGCGAGACTCCGAGATGGAGATCAGATCAACGGTCCACATCTTTTGATGTATTGATGGTCAAGATCTTATCGTGATCTCGCATCTCGCGAGTTTGGTGGTTATGTTTCTTTCCTTTCCAAGTCGTGAGTCGCGAAACTCTGAGATGAAGCTTTATGGTGCTCTGATCTTTCACCACGCGTCCTCTTGATCCAACAGTCCTTGATTAAATCGCGATATCGCATCTCGCTATTCCTTTGACTTTCCAGTCAGCGAGATGACGATCTCTCGCCACGTGTGATCCCCTACGCAGATCCAACGGTCCTCCTGTGATCCAGATCCGACAGTTGTCCTTCTCTCGCTACCTCGCGACCTCGCGACTTGGAGTACCCAATGTTTGGACTCTCAACCTGCGAACTCCCGAGTTCACGAGATCTCTCGATATCTCGCCACCTGTCCCCCCAGATGGACGGCTATAAATCTCTCACCACTTTTCCGCCTCGCGTCCTCGCGCCTCGCGACTTTGAACACCCAATACTTGGGCCTTTATCCTGCGAACCCCTGAGTTCGCGAGATCTCTCCGATCTCTGCCACGCGTCCTTCCCAGATGGACGGTCCTGATCTTCTCTCCACTTCGCCGCCTCGCGTCCTCGCGCCTTGTGAATTTGAACACCAAATCCTCGGCTCTTCCACTCACGAGCTTCCGAGTTCGCTCAGATCTAATGCCTGAGATCTATCCTTCTCTTCAACGCGCACTCTTCTTGTTTTTATTCAGATCTGACGGCCCTCATGCTGTCGGAAATTTTGGACGGGGTCCAATGATCAACATTCTCCTCCAAGTTTACACATCCATCTTACTTGGAAGAATTTCGACTCTGCACTAATTCCTCCTGAGCCTACATTGTTTCTGTTTGTCCATCGATGTACATTCTGATCTTGCCATCTTCACTGTTGTACTTGCCATCAATGACAAGCGTACGCTATCTATTACACATTTTCCAACAGATCCTTATTATAATTACTACTGGTCCCCCTAACTAAATTTAGTTAAGGCCTTATGTTAGCTTAACTAATAAGTTAGTTAAACTACTCTAACCAATTCTAAATTGTTAAAAGCTGAACTAAGGAGAGGAACATGGGGGAGGATAGAAGCACAAAGCATGCTAAGGTTTTCTCTTTGAGTTATGTTGAGACAATTTAGTTTTCATTCACTCATATATTCATCATAGCCTAATTCTCTTTTGTGATAGCAGGGTCTTATTGTAGACATGAACATTCAAGGCTGAATCAAATCATTCAGACACTTGTGCTTTAGAGGTGTTGATCTATCTTTGATAGTATGTGTAGACTTGTCTGTTTGTGAATTAACTTTCATGACTAATAAAGGCTATTGTGCAGAGTCGAGTGGGTAGAAATATGTGGCAAGATGATCCATATTTTAGAGTCCAATTTTGGTTTTCTGTCAGAGGTCCTTTTGTATGTTCCATCGGGGATTTCTAAGTTTGACTTTGGTCCAAGATTTCTATGTGAAGTTTTGTAAAGACAATGACTCTTTTGTGAATTGGAATGAAATAAGGGACTTCTTTATGTCTCATCTACATTGATTATGATCTTGGTGTCTTTACTTATGTTATTACATTTATTTAAACAACTGATATTTTCAGAAAAATACATAAAAAGTGAATTTCCAACAAGCTTTTTGTTGATAAAAGACTAGCCTAAGCACTTGTAATTAATACTTGTGAGTTAAGATATATATTTTTGTTGGCTATAAACATAGGGTGATATTCCTATCTACTTTACTTTAGCCAAGTAAAGTCTGAAAATGCTTGAGTAAGATCAATTCATATCTTGTCCTCAACAACCATGTTGTGACGTTCCCATCCACCAAGCTGAGCAACATCACTGCAGACGTTTTTCTTAGCTTAACAATTACAATACACTGTTCATGCTACTTATTCATCCAGAAATAATACTAAACATTTTGTGTCTATAAGAACGTAGACGACATATTATAACCATACACATATTAATGTAGAATTAACCATAAAAGCATACATGCAATAATACAGACAAAACCATAGATGTAACAACATATATAAATACATAGCATGTGAATGAACATGGGAAATGAATACTTATCTTTTAATTGAGATCCACCAACTGCGTGCATACCTTCCATGAACCTCCTAGCCTTATACCACATTTCTCATCATGCTCAATAGTGGATCACCCCCGAACTAGGACTAAGCTCCACCCAGGGCAAGGGAATCCTAGACTAGGTTTAGGTTATAGGAGACTGCACAGTGCAACTGGAAGGATTCTCTCCAAGAGACTTCTTACGTCCACTATTAATGGACTCTCATTCCCCACATGCCTGTTCCACCCCGGGAATATGCACCTTCATTGTTCCATAGTCCAATGACTGCTCCACTTCCCTTTCAAGGTCTCGACAACAGGTCAGATAAGGAATTCTCAGAGATCCGTAGCTGGTGTTGGACTCTCTCTAGGAGAAAATCACTTCCCAGCAAACTCTCTCACCTGGAGAGAGCTGCTCATAGGCCTGGAAACCTGCCTCTTCAACCACTTTCAACTCAGTTCTAGCAATGTAAGGAAAACAACAAAGGTTCAATATAGCTTAGGGGATGGAAACAACCACAATTCGGTAAGGCACAACACGGTTTTGGAAAGTACAGATATGCTGGGCTTCATAGAAAACACAGGTCAGCCTCCTGAGTTATTGATTTCAGAGGTGCATGAAAAATGTAGGGGTCGATGATAGAGGCCAAACGAGTTAGGTGAAGGATGGGAGAATGAGCAACAAACCCCCCCAATGAGCTAACTTTCTAGCTTTAACTGCATGCACCCAATTCGACACCTGTCTTCCTAGAGTTGCATGCACTCCATTTAGAATTCGTTCCCTTTCCCAGGAACTTAGGATAACTGGGTTTATTTTCCCCACTTTAATATTTTCATTTTTCAGGAATATATTATAATATTCACTTGGGTTAAGCCCTCTAGATTAGCCCCTCTTTCCTAGCCTCTCATTCACATCCCATTACCTACCTAATGAAGATTTTTCCCCCATCACTCTTTCTTTGTGGTCATTCTACACACAACGATGGGTAATTTTATTAATGATCTGCATAATTACATATACAAAAAAAAATCAGGCTTATTGGCCTTAGCATCCAAGATCTACAGCCTATAACACATAAGCCTACCATCTTATCAAAATTCGGCTCACCAGCCTACAAACATGAGTACATTTCACGGGGCTCGGCCTGGGGTATTACATGTGTGGGATCCTCCCCCCATGATGGAAGCCCTATGATGTATGCGATGAACTCTATGTCTATGGAGATGAGCTGCTCTAGCCATAGGTATCTGCCATGTGTGACTGCCATCAACTGCTTGAGGTAGTTGTTTTCATATTGGCCCCTCCCAAAGTGTGGTAGGTCCAACAGACCTAGAATCCTGGTCTTGGATAGTCCCGCTACCCACTGGAATGGTTGATTAATTGGTTGACCAAAGGGTCCTATACCCACAGTCTATAGGTAGACTCTCTTGGCGAACTATGGTAACTTGTCCATGTATGTTACATCATGGTATAAGTACTTCAATTTCTCTATGTGGCCTAACAATTTTTTTTGAACACATACCCCTTCCGGAATATGCGACAAGACAATGGATGAAGTGGGTTTCCTGCATGGTGACCTAGGTACCGTCTGCTTTCCCTTTCACTGTGGTGGATGACTCAAGGTTCTAGCCTCCATTGTTCATCCTTCAACAGACTCCTCTGGTCTGTGAGTGACATCTTCCACTGCTCTCTCCTTTGGTTGTTTTGACATGGTTTTCTTTGATATTTCTGACGCGGTGGTTTCTTCCTGATATGGAGCCATCCCATTGACTCTCGGGGCTGCTACAGGGTTTTTGGGTTGTACTTGGTTTCCTGCATCCTCATCCTGTTGGTCCTATCCCTCTTTTGGCATATCGATTTCCATGCTCGTTGGTGTTTTTTGTTAGTTTTCCTCCATAATGAGTGTGGGGATTCCTGGTGTTGTATCAGGCGATGGGGATTTTTCCACATTGACAACTTCTCAGGGATGAGATGGTTGATGTTTGCTTCCCTGTGGTTGCAATTTTGTTCTGGTTCTAATTCAGGGTTGTCTGGAATTCTAGATCCATTCGCCCTGTTTGGATGGTGCCATGGTGGTAAAGTTGTCGTTCACCGAGCTCAGTGGCCTCTACAACCTCTGCAACCTTCACTCTTTGCTTTGTATACTTTATCGCTCTGAACCCTCCCTGATTTCACAATAACCTTTCCTCTCTCGTGTTCTTTCTTTGTATCAACATCATGTGAAGATTGTCGGAGATGTTACTGCAATTATGATTTAATTGAACCATCACTTCCCTCGTACTTGCCATTGATTTCCCTTGCTGTCGCCAGTTGGCGCGATTAATGTAGCGTCTCGTCAGTCGTTTCTGGATTTTAGTTCCAATAGCTGTCGTCAGTTGGCGCTTATTTTGTCGTATCCTCCTTTCCCGCTTATTTCCTCTTTGTAGTGACCTTTGGCCTTGTCTACATCGGTCTAGCATTGTCGAGCGTGCGTTCTCCTTCTGTTTTTGGTGCACTATGCCTCTGTTGTTATCTTTTGATGTCTTGTACAATATATTTTTTGTTTTTGTTTTTTACTGTGTTGGAACATGTATATTTTTCTAAACTTTAGACTTTAAATAGATTTCTTTCCCAGTTAAAATAAGAATAAAGCATGCTTGATTCTCACCATTGATGATTTTTTTCATTTGATCGAACGATACTTTTTCTCAAGTTATTTTGGAGCCTCCTGATTATTAAAAGGTCAAACCCCTAGAGAATACTTTGGAGGTTTGGATTTCAGAGTTTCATGCTTCAAGTGTGTTAACATGTCGCTTGTAACATCCTCAACCCTCCAAAGGTCGATAAATGCTACCAAAACTTATGAATTTATCCCTTTAAATCTATGATACCATACTGTAACATCCTCCAGGCTGTCAACCCACATCAGGAGTAATGCTACTGCGGAATAACACTTATATAACATGAATTTAAATAAATTCAATACATTAACACAGAGTAAGCACATAATTACTAATAACATACATAATCCATGACATTAACAATAATTCATATGCACAACAGTAAACATCATCGCAACGGAATACATGATAATATTTCAAGCATCACATGCATGTATTTAAAAGTTGAATTTGAACACATGCATATACTTATCTTTGAAACTAGATGTAAATCACCAACTGTGTGTAGACCTTCCACGAACCTCCCAGCCTTAGACTACGTTTATCATCACTCTGAATTGGGACTAAGCTCCATCGGGCGGGGAATCCTAGGCTAGGCAAAGTCAACGGGAAGACACCCAGTTACAGAGGAAGGATTTCATCCTAGGAGTCACTTATGCCCATTTCTCACAGACTCTCATTCCCCACATGTCTGTCCCACCCCAGGAGTATACAGCTTCACTGTCACCAAGACTGTCCTTTGGCTACTAACCTCCCTTGCCTTGGGCTTCAACAATAGACCGGACCGGAAGTATCAGAGTTCTGTAGCAGCTACAAGACCCCTTCCAGGATTTCTTACTTCCTCAACACAATCTCTCACCTAGAGAGATTTGCTCATAGGTTTGGCAGCCTGTTCTTGTGACCAATTCCAGCATAGTGAGGACACAATAGCAAGGCTCAACAATGCATAGTCAATGGAAGCAACTTCACACGATCAAGAACTATGCATAGTCAATGGAAGCAACTTCACACGATCACAACATGACCCAGACAAATTCGGGTTTCTCAATCATGCAACATGGAATAGACTCATGGTTATGGTTTCAGGATTGCGTAAGGGTGCACAAATATCTCACGCACATGCTTGAAATTTCCAGGTAAGGTATCTGAAAACAACACCAGACAGAGGTCGATCATGGACAATCACGAGTTTAGACGGAGGATGGAAAATTGGAAGTTCCAACCCCCGAACTCAGGTGATGGCTGGAGAAAATGAAGAACTCCCAAAACAAATTATTCCTATGGTTTTAACTGCATGCACTTGGGTCGACACATGTCAACCATGAAGCTATATGCGCTCCATCAGCATGCATTCCTCTCCAGGAACTTAGGAAAAAGCATATACATTTACACAGTACTTTGGAATAATAATAAATTATTATTCCCAAGGGCTTAAGCCCCCAAGATTAGCCCCTCTTTCTTACCTTTCAACTCCCTCTATCTTACCCAGGATTTTTGGAATCTTAGTCCCCCATCACTCATTCATCGTGGTCGGTCCACATGCAGAGAAGTTTATCTTTTATTAATAATGTGCATAATTACATGTACAAAATCAGGCTCTTGGCCTTTAACACTTATGCTCTCTATCCTAATAAACACACAAGCCTATCAACTTATCAATACTCATATCACCTGCCTACAAATCATGATTTACAAAACATGATTACCATAGGGCTTGTCCTTTGGGATATTACAATCCCCTCCCCTTTTTTTTTCACTATCCTTAGTGCAACTTTCACACAACATCCACAGGATTTTCAAAATATTAAAAAAGATGCAGGTATTTTTCCTGCATAGCATCCTCATGCTCCCATGTCTCATCCTAATGACCGTACCAAGTCCACTGGACCTTTACAAGACCTATAGCTCGATTCTGGAGTTGTTTTCTTTTCCTGCCCAATATGAGAACATGATGCACTTGCATGACACCTTCTTGCTCCACATGAATCACTTTCCAATCGATAACATGATTAGCATCAAGTATATATTTCTTAAGCAATGAAACACATTATGTACAGTCATGGACGCAGGTAATGCAAGCATATATGCAACTGGCCCAATCCTTCCTAGGATTTCAAATGACCCACAAAATCTGGCTGCCAACTTGGCACAGTTTCCCAGCGTTAGGGAACTTGTGTTAGCTTTCACTTTCAGGAAAACATGGTCACCCACTTTAAACTCCCCATGGGTTCTATTTTTATCAGCATAAATTTTCTGCCTATTCTGGGCAACTTTTAAATTCTGCTTAATTTTTAGCATTTTCTCTTCCATTTCCTTGAGAAACTTTGGCCCAACTATTGTTTTGTCAGCTGGATTATCCCAGCTTACTAGAGTATTGCACTTTCTTCCATAAAGTGCTTCAAATTGGCTCATCTTCAATGATTCTTGATACCCATTGTTGTAGGCGAATTCTACCAAGTGTAGGTAGTCTTCCCATTTCGATGGTTTGTCCATCACATACATTCTTAGTATGTATTCTATCACTCAATTGACCTGCTCTATCTGGCCATCCAAATCAGTATGGTAGGCTATACTAAAATTTAGATTCATTTCGAATCCCTTAAATAACCCCTTCCAAAAATTTGAGGTAAATTTTGGGTCTCTGTCAGACATAATTGTCTTGGGAATTTGGTGCAATCGTGCCACTTCCTTCATAAAAATATCAGCAACATCTGCTGCCTTATGAGTAGTCTTTAGTGGAATAAAATGGGAAACTTTCAGAAGCTTGTCCACCACCACCATGATTGAGTCATGCTGTTTGCCTGTTCTGGGAAATCCTGTGATGAAATCCATTGTCACCACTTCCCACTTCCACTCAGGAATGGGTAAAGGTTGCAACAACTCTGCTGGGTGCATGTGCTCAGCTTTAACCTTCTGGCACTCCATACAACTGGCGATGTATTCAAAAATATCTTTCTTCATACCTGTCCATAAATAATGGCTCTTGACTGCTGCCACATTTTTTTGATATCCAGGGTGCCTTGCATAAGGGACATTATGCATTTCATGCAAAATTATATGTTTCAAGTCCTGGACATTAGGTACGTAAATTTTGTTCTTGTACATAATTATTCCATCAGCCCCTATTTTATAAATCTCCACTTTCTGTGGCATATTACCTTGCTGTAGCTTTGCGACCAAATATCTGTACTGTAAATCTGTATTTGCAACCTCCAAAATTCTGCCCTTTATATCAGTTTGGTACATGCTAATGGTTGTAGCATGTAAGCTTTGCACCTTTCTACTGAGTGCATCAGCCACCTTGTTTTTCGTCCCTTTGATATTCTTGATATCAAAGTCGTATTCACACAGAAACTTCAGCCACCTACTCTGCCTAGTGTTTAGGGTGGGCTAGTCAAACAAGTATTTCAGACCATTGTGGTTTATTCTCAATTCAAATCTCCTCCCCATGAGGTAATGTATCCATTTCCTCAGAGAATGAACGATTGTTGCCAACTCCAAATCCTGAGTGGCATAAGTCTTTTCAGGCTCTTTCAACTTTCTGGACTCATAACATATTACAAATCCATATTGGCCGAGGACTCCTGCCAGACCTTCCTTACACGCATTTGTGCATACCACAAAATATTCATTTGGGTTTTCTACCCTTAGGATTGGAACATTGGTTAACAGTTGCTTCAATTGTTGGAAGCTTCTCTCACAATCCTCTGTCCACAAAAACTTCTTCTCCTTCCTTTGCAAAGAAGTTATAGGGTGAGCTATCCTCGAGAACCCTACGACAAACCTATTGTAATATCCCGCTAGACCCATAAAGGATCAAACTTCTGCCACATTCCTTGACATTGACCATTCTCTGATTGCCTCAACCTTCTCAGGATCCACGACGATCCCTTCTTCTGAAATAATATGCCCTAAGTAATGGATCTATTCCTGATAAAATGAACATTTTCTCAACTTGGCATACAACTGGTGCTCTCTTAGCACTTGAAACACCATCCTCAAGTGTTGTTCATGCTCTTCCTCTGACTTGGAATACACCAGAATGTCATCGAGGAAGACTATGACAAATTTTTCTATATAGTCCTTGAACACACCATTCATCAAGCACATAAGAATAGCAGGTGCATTCGACAACCCAAATGACACCACTGTGAACTCGTAATGACCATACCTTGTTCTAAAGGAGGTCTTGCTAATGTATTCATCCTTTATTCTTACCTAGTGATATCTCGATATGAAATCTATCTTCAAAAATGTCTTTGCATCCTTCAACTGATTGAAGAGGTCATCAATCCTCGGCAGAGGGTACTTGTTCTTGATAGTTACTTTGTTCAATTGTCGGAAATCGATGCACAACCTCAACGTTCCATCCTTCTTCTTCATGAATAGAACCAGGGCACCCCAAGGCGACACGCTTGAGAAAATGTACCCCTTCCTCAGAAGCTCTTCAAGCTGCAACTGAAGTTCTTTCAGCTCTGGTGTGCTCATTCTATAAGGCACTTTCGACACTGGAGTTGCTCCAAGCATCAAATTTATAGAGCAATCGATATGTCTCTTCAGAGGTACTCCGGGTACCTCTTGAAATACATCTTCAAACTCTTTTAGTACCGCATGGTATCCAATATTTTAGATCTCATCCTTAGATGCTTCCTCCATATGGGTTGTAAACAACTGACAACCTTTCCTATAGCATTTCTTCAGTTGTAATTCTGAAATTTCTCTGACAACTACAACTCTTGGAATTCCTAAGATTGTTTTCTGATTCCCCTCCTTATCTAGGCAAGTAAATTCCTTGTTACAATAGTCTAGGAGGGCATGGTGCTAGTCCAACCAGTCCATCCCAATTAAACAGTCATAAGAGCCTAAAAGCAGAATATTCAATTCAACCTTCGTGCTCAATCCTTTCATGTCCACAAGACAAGACTTAACCAACTCAATGACTTTCCTCTTGGTTCCTATAGCCAACTACACTAACCAAGACTTTTCATGTTTTCTTCTTGATAAATGAAAACATTCCACCACTCTAGGATCTATATAACTATGGCTAGCCCCTGAATCAATTAAAACAATAAGTGGTCGATTGCTAATCATACCTTCCACTTCAATCATGTGCAATTGAAATTCAACTTGCTTGTTGTCTAAGGATACGTAGATCCTTGGCATTATACTACCCATGTCCTCCACTGTTTCATATTGCTGAACATTGTGGATGACTCTCTCTTTATCATTTATGTGGGGGAAATCTTTATACCTATGGTTTCCTTTACAACCCCAACACTCCATAGGTGTCTTCCTTGGCAATTTTCCACCCACTTCAGCCTTTCTGGGCTCTCTAAAAGATGGCTGTCCCTGAGGACTGTTTCTGAAAAAGGGAGGCTTGTTTCCCTTCTGCCTATGTTCCTTCTTGAACTTCTTCTTGTCTTCCCAAGCCTTCTGGAAGGTAGGCTTTTCTCTATGTTGTTTCTCTTATTATTGTTTCTTCCATAGACTTAGGGTCATCATACTGAATCTTGTCACCAATAGAAGGTGGTAATCCACTTAGATACCTCTGAATCTTGACAGTCTCCTCCTTGATGAACGAAACATACTTCCACAATTCCAAAAATCTTCTCTCGTATTCATCAATAGTCATGCTACCCAACTTGAGTTCAAATAAATCTTTCATATTTCTGTCATAATATCTTTTAGTCAAATATTTCTTCTCGAAATACCTCTTGAATTCCTTCCAAGTGATATCTTTCTCTCTAATGTGTTGCACTTGCACAATATGATCCCACCACATGGATGCTTTTCCTTTCAATTGATACATCGCAATTCTTCCTTCGACATGAGAGGAATAATTTTGCAATTGGAAGTACTTCCTCATGCCTAGCTGCCATGTCTCGACATATCCTTCCTTCTAGTGTTCTCCATCAAATGTGGGAGGCTTAATCTTATTCATTTCTCCTTTCGGTTCATCCACTCCAGACCTCCTATTCTTTCTAGTAGGAGATGGGCTTTAAATACCATGTGTTTCTTTACTAGAATGCTTTGGGGAGCGACAACGATGTCTGCTAACACTCCTCGATATTATTTTCCTCTTAGGGGTCATGCCACTCCCTGTTTTTCTTGTGTCGCTCTCTTTTTCCAATTTATTTCCGATCCTATTCAGGCTCCGTAACAAATTCAAGTTGAATTCACCCTATTTATCTTGAGTTTTATTGAGCATTCTGCTATCAGATCAACGTGCCTGGGCATCTTTCTGCAATCTTTCAATGATTTTCATCATATGCCCTTCCTTATCCATCTCCTTTCCGTGCCCATTGGAGTTCGATCCTTCGACTCCCAAGTTGACATCCATTCCTTTTCTTTCGTTCTCTAAAATGGAGCCAATTCAAGCCTCTTCCATTTCTTTTCACTCAGCGACAACTCTGACTGGTTCTGGCCCTCGTCAACTTCTGCAATCACAACGTGCAGACAACCAGAATTTGTCAGGCCATCTTTCCTTAACAAATTACACACATTCAAAACCAACCCAATTCTAGGAAAGCATTTCGACTTCATGAATATTTTGAGCTCTGCTCAGCTCTGTAACTTTTGGGCGATAGACCCCCCTTTCTTAGTCCCCATCCCATGTGATCACAGGCTGTGACCAAATGCTAGATCACTATATATCGATTTTGGGTTACCGAACTCATGACATCAGGTGGATCAACAGTCCAGGTGTACACAACATCCAATGGTTGGAACCCACTATGGTCCTTCCTTCTCAAAGTTTCAGGACTTTGGGACTTCAAGGTTTCGGGACTTCGAAACTCGGAGGTTCCCACACTTGTTTACTCCAAATCTTCCGACATCCGAAATTTTGATTTACTTTATCCCCTTTGAGCCCACGTCACACAGTTGTTTCCAACAACTACAGTGGCACGTGGCATGCTTAGGAGGGTCCACATCACCTTCGACAATGTCATTGGGTCCTACCATGTTCACTTTTCTTTTCGGGAGTTTGTGTGTCCGCACATCTCACTTTTTTCGATAGCCGAAATCTCAAAATTGCGATTTACTTTCCACTTGATCCAATGGTCAAGTTTTCTTCCTCTGATCTATGGTGTAGATCATTTTGAGACTTAATAGTTTCGGGCATCGGGAGTTCGTGCATCAACACATCTTGCTTTTATCGATAGCTGAAATCACGATCTGCTCCTTCGCTTGATCCTACGGTCAAGATCTTTCATTGCGATCTACGGTGTAGATCTTTTTGGGACTTCGGAGTTTTGGGCATCGAGAGTTCATGCCTTATCACATCTCACTTTTCTCGATAGTCAAATCCATGAAAGGTTTCTAGGATAAATCTCCTATACCTTCTCCAGATCTAACGGTCATGAGGCATCTCCTTTCCTCTCGACCAGATCCAACGGATCCAACACTTCGTGCATTGCGCTCTCTCTCTCTGTGGCCAAATACCACACCGAATGTGGTTTTGTAACATGACCAAGCAACCCGTTGGCACTCAGAAATAATCTAAGTTTCAAAATTTGTCCTTCTAGACACAATTTCTACCTGAAACCTTGGCTCCAATGGCCCCTTATCTAGCCCATCCAGGTTCAGTATTGAAAACCTTGGCTTTGATACCAAATTATAACATTCCCTGCCCTCCAAAGGCCGAGCAATGCTACCAACACTTATGACTTTATCCCTTTAAATCTTTGATACCATACTGTAACATCCTCCGGGTTGTCAACCCACATCAGGAGTAATGCTATTGTGGAACAACACTTATATAACATGCATTTAAATAAATTCAAAACATTAACACATAGTAATCAAATAATTACTGCTAGAATACATAATCCATGGCATTAACAATAATTCATATGCACAACAATAAACATGATCGCAACAAAATACATGATAATATTGCAAGCATCACAGACATGCATTTAAAAGATGAATTTAAACACATGCATATACTTATCTTTGAAACTAGATGTAATTCACCAACTGCATGCAGACATTCCATGAACCTCCCAGCCTTAGACCACACTACTCATCACTCTCAGTAGTAGGTCACCCCCGAGCCGGGACTAAGCTCCACCAGGTAGGGAATCCTAGGCTAGGCAAGGTCAATGGGAAGACACCTAGTTACAGAGGAAGGATTTTATCCCAGGAGTCACTTATGCCCACTAATCACAGACTCTCATTCCCCACATTCCAGTCCCACCCCAGGAGTATACACCTTCACTATCACCAACACAGTCCTTTGGCTGCTAACTTCGCTTTCCTTGGGCTTCAACAACATACCAGATCAGAAGTCTCAGAGTTCTGTACCCTTTCCAAGAGTTCTTACTTCCTCAACACAATCTCTCACCAGGAGAGATTTTCTCATAGGTTTGGAAACCTATTCTTGTGACCAATTCCAACACAGTGAGGACACAATAGCAAGGCTCAACAATGCACAGTCAATGGAAACAACCTCACACAGTTAGGAACTACGCTACCACAACAACCCACTGAGATAGCACAACAAGACCCAAAAAAATTCAGGTTTCTCAATCATGCAACACATAATGGACTCATGGTTATGGTTTCGGGATTGTGTAAGGGTGCACAGAGATCTTACACATAGGATTGAACTATCCAAGTAAGGGATCTGAAAACAACACCAGACAAAGGTCGATAATGGACAATCACGAGTTTAAACGGAAGATGGGGAATTGGAAGGTCCAACCCCCAGACTTAGGTGATGGCTGGAGAAAATGAAGAACTCCCAACATGACTTATTCCTATGGTTTTAACTACATGCGCTTGGGTCGACACATGTCGCCCATAAAGCTTCATGTGCTCCATCAACATGCGTTCCTCTCCAGGAACTTAGGACAAAACATATACATTTACACAGTACTTTGGAATAATAATAAATTATTATTCCCAAGGGCTTAAACCCCCAAGCTTAGCCCCTCTTTCTTACCTTTCATCCCCCTCTCCCTTACCTAGGCTTTGTGGAAACTTAGTTCCCCATCACTCATTCATCGTGGTCGGTCCACATGCAGAGATGTTTATCTTTTATTAATAATGTGCATAATTACATGTACAAAATCAGGCTACTGGCCTTTAACACTTAGGCTCTCCGGCCTAATAAACACATAATCCTACCAACTTATCAATACTCAGCTCAGCAGCCTACAAAGCATGATCTACAAAACATGATTACAACATGGCTCATCCTTTCGGATATTACATCGCTCTTTCAAAACCCCGATATGGGAAAAGCGTTCGACAGATCCTAGTCACCACACACATATACCCCCTAATATCTGACACGTCTTTCCGGAAAGTGACCTATCAAAATTTTAAATGAAGTTAATTAACCAAATACCTGAAGTGATAAATACCTAAAAAGAAACTAAAACCCAATTAACAAATCAAATGATAGTTTCATGATTGCGGATTTCGGGCCTTCGACATCTATCATATCCCTAATTCATGAAGCCCAAACTCCCGAAATGTCTTAAGCATTAATAAAGGTTAATTAACAATTAAAAATGATTTGAAATTAATTAATCACTTCGCAATTTCGTGTTTCGGGGATCTTGCTTCGAGCTACTATCAATATCCCGAGGTCTGAAACCCCAAAATACTTGAGGTTAAACACGATTATTTAAAGGGTTAAACATGATTAAAATTAATTAATCACTTCACGATTTCACATTTTGGAAGTCATATCTTGAACTATTATAGGATATCCCGAGGTCTGAAACTTCAAAATATACTTAACGATAAGTGCGATTAACTGAGGCACTAATAAGGATTATCTCGTGATTAATTTTTCGTTGAATCGTGACACGGGTAAATTCAAATATTGTTTTTCAAACTTATAATTGTGAACCACCAAAAGTTAAGGACATTAATAATTGATCTACGACGATCTTTCCAAATAAGATCTTGGACCACCGCCTAAATATTTTTCATAAAGGAAAGTTAATACTTCGTCAGTAGAGGTATTTATAAAATCGATGAAATTAAGGGAAAACAGATATTGAAGTTTGAATTTCATTGTGCATTTTCACAAAACAACAAGTTTTCAAGATAAGAAGTTTGTGCATTTCCTATGAAATGTAACATAGTGTTGATCTCGTGATACCATGGCTCCACAGAAAGTAGCTAAAGCGTATGGTGAAATCTCTAACCCAAACATAGACATCATTTCAGACACTTCACCCAGAAGAGAATACACCATGAAAACCTGGATGCAGGCATTCGATATTCTACAGTACGAATTGATCAACTACCCACATGATTTAGGAGACAAGGATATTGAGACCCAGGCTACAAGATATAAAACTGTTGCTGAATCAGAGCTTCATAAAATAGCAGCTCAGCCTAGGCTCGCACCTTATAATGATATGATCATTTGGGCATTGGAAAACATTTATATCCTGACTAGGACCATATGCAATTCACAAAAAGTCGTAGTTGGGTGTTTCCGACCAGAGCATTTCTAGGTGATGTACAAATTATCTCTGGTGTCCAATTTCATTTACAATGCCAATTTCTTAATGGAATTCGACAAAAAAGAATGCATGCAATATGGAAGGAACTTGCCTGACCTAATTAAGGATTGTTGCTCACATCCCGCGAAGTTTAGAGCCGACTCCAATGGCGTATATGTTATTTTCTCATTAGAGACTCACATGATGTGTGTAGCCATGATGATGTGTAGACTCTATGGGAAGGAAAACATTGCTAATTTCTTATTACCATGGGTGCCAATCATGCATACAGTAGCGGAGGGGTTTTCCTTCAATTGGGCCAAAATATTATACGACAATTTGGTTAGGGAGATTAAAGAATATCAGTCACTGAAAGCCAAGGGGTAACCTACCTCATTTTACATGTTGGAATACATCATGGATGTCGTTTTTTTTATGACACCATTAACTTTGATGGGTTGGAGCTAGACTCTAACCAATGCTAAGCCGATACATTTTTATCATTCAAAGCTATGGGAGGATAAAGTGAAAGATTTATTCTATGAAATTTGCAACTATGTGTTGGTGTCGATGTATAGTGCTATATATGGATTCCCACCTCCTAGGATTTATGACAAAATACTGACCAACCCAGGGAATATAGAGGATTGGTAGAACGAAGAACATTTCTCTTATATCAGGGTTTTTGGTTGTTCGGTTCCTCCACATGCCTTGCTGAAGTTTCTACCAGATCGATTGGTGTGCCGTGAAGTAGCACATCAAACTATGCTTGGTGGAATTAGTAAGGAACTAAAGTAAGTGAAGAAAAATGTATGGCCCACTTTTCCTTTGAAGATTGGTATGTTCACACTGATATATTTTGGTCACTCGAAAGTAGAGGTCATGGCCCTAGCCCTGGAAGAAATCAAACTAGTAAATATTGAATTCAAGAAACACGATCCTCATAATATCCTAGGAAATAATAGGGCCTTTTATAATTTTAAAAGATACGAGCATGAATATTCTCCACAGGATGAGATATTCTGAGGAGCCAAATCCTATCAGGAAGTCTTAAGCTGAGTCCAAAATCTCGCTCCAGACAAATTAGCAGAGTTTTATAATTATCAATGGAACCGAAGAAATAACCTTCCTAAAGTCTTGCATGGAGAAACCCTAACACCTCCAATGTTGGACAACTGAGAGGGGGGGTGAATAAGTTGTTGTCGTGCTTAAAAAATTATGCTTATTTTAAACTCTTTACAGAGCACTTAATGACAATCACAATAATGCATGGAGGTAAGCAACAAAACATTCGACATTAGTCACACATATGAAATATACAGAGACAGATATTTCTTGAGAAAACCCATAAAGGGTAAAAACCTCTTCTTCTTGGTATGATAAGTAATCTTTACATTCTGTACATTATCATACATATGAGCTCCAACTCATTGTGAGGCTACAACCTCTATTTTTCAAGCTGCAACTGGCTGAGAGCACCAACTCTCTATTTTCTCTAGCACCAACTAGAAGGAAGCACTGACTCCCTGGTTTCTCTAGCACCCACTAGAAGGAAGCACCAACTCCCTGGTTTCTATAACACCCACTAGAAGGAATCACCAACTCCCTAGTTTCTCTAGCACCCACTAGAAGGAAGCAATAACTCCCTAAGTGTTCCAGCACCAACTGGATGGAAGCACCATCTTCTAGTCACACAGGCACCAACCTGTATAACAGATAACAACAGTTCTCGCTTGCACCACCCTGCCACTCCCGGTATCTAGAACTCCGAAATGGAGTCATATCAACGGTCTAGTATTTCGGCGTTTCACATTTCGGCATTTTGTCATTCTTGTCGTGAGTTTCCTTAACACCTCCAACTCTCGGTACTCCGAAATGGAGTCTTTGTTGATGTGTCTGTTTCAATATTTTGGCATTTCACATTTCACAACTTTGGGATTCCTGTGATGAAGAGTCTCGACTCTTGACTCCTCCAACTCCTGGTATCCGAGACTTTGAAATGGAGTTTAGGCTTCTGATCTTTCCATGCCATCATCACTGTTGATCTTCCTTGCTTGCATGTTTGCCATCAAATGAACAAGCACACTCTTGCACTCTATGTGCACCTTTGCACTATCTCTTCTAGTCTTCACGAGCTTGATCTACTACGTCTCCCCAAAATACTTCTGGTGCCCACCTGGCACATTGTACCTGTACTCAAGCCATCATTACTACTGTACTTTCCATCAATGAAAAGCATAAGCTGCCTATAAAACATGCCAACATCCAGCTACATAGAAAGTTGGGACCCAAAGTATAGAAACATGGAGTTCTAGTGGATAGGATGCTCAAGAAAATTTAGAGAAAACTGAGGTTTTGATTCAGAAGGAGGACACCGCATTGGTAAATCCACCATATGATCAGACTAAAGCTCAGGCTGAGGAATTGATAAAAAAGGGAGAAGAAAAACCACTGTCCACACCAGGAAAATCAGTTACTGACACAGTCGGACAACAACCATCCACCAAGATAGGCAACCCTATCCAATCTGTCACACCTTTACAGTCTAGTAGAGGAAGCCTGAGTGCCAAATTGGTATTCATAGAATATATTATGCCTATTTCAGTGGAAGAGATGCCCCCTTCCGACATCTTCTTCAACAAGAAGAGGAGAGCTGTGGTAAAAAGAGAATTACACCAAAATGAGGGTGTGACTGTCAAAAGACATAGAGTACTATATGATGGATAAGCCTTGGAAGAGGTAGATTTCGCTATGGACGTAGAAGGTTCATTGGGAGCCTTTGCCACAACAAACCAATATTCAGTGGGGAATCTAAAAGAGTAGTTGAAGAAAAAAAATCTGCTGGTAAGCGAGTTGCAAAACCAAGTAAAGACTGTGGAACAAAGTGTCATAAGTGATATGAATTAAGGTTTTGAGTAGATTAGAGCCCATGATAGGCAAGAGATTCAACAACTTAAGATCAACATTGATGAGATGCATAAAAATGCACATGAAAGAAGAGAACTGTCCATTCAAAAGTGGGATTTGGTCAAAAAGATGCAAGATAAACTAATCTCGACTGAGAATGTAGTAGTGGATATATCAGCTTTTCAAGACCAAGGATTAGAAGTACACGAGAAGCTAGGATCATCCCAACAAAAACTTTTGACTAAAGTCGAAGGTGTCAAAACTATTATCGGTTGGTAGAACAATATTTAATTAATATTTGCATAAAAGAGAGGGAGGCCACTATAGTTAGAGTTGCTTTCCAAAAGACCGTCTTATAAGAAGCAAGGGATGAAATAACCAGGGTCACCAGATTGTCCCTTTCAGAACAAACTCGAGGAGATGTAATACTTAAAAATTGAGAGGCTAATATAATTGAAAGTAAAATATTAGTCAGGGAAGTGAAAACATATTGTGAAGAATAATTTTATGCACTTAGCAAAGAATCATTGGACATAGAAAGAGATAATATCTCTAAATCCCTAGGGCTGATTGATATAGAAAAAAATCAACTTGATTTCAAGACAAGTATGGAAGAAGCCCAGGCCAAAATTATGCAATTGGAATAGGTTGAACTTACTCAAATAAATAAATGGATAGTGAATCCTAATCTACGACTACAGTTTGTATGTATAGAATCCAGGAGGATGGAATATAGGATGCCTCACATAAAAAATAAGTTATATACTTTTGAGGCAAATGATACAACAGAGCCTTCCAGGATGGTGGTGCAGTTTGTGGGCAGATGCGTTCAGTGCGTTGAGCAAGGAAAAGCCAACACATCTGGGAACAAATGATACAAAGTGTATATTCCTCTTACACATGTCATGATTAGAGACCAACTGTTTTTGAGCTGGATTACAAGAAGAAAAAATGTATCTACCAACAGGCGAAGAGACAGAGAAGATGCTAGTGAAACATTTTAAATTTCACATATTGTAATATTTATTGTTTTTGAATTATGAGAATTTCAACCGCCTAGGTTTGAGTCCATTTTGTATAAATGCATAGTTTTAAGACTTAACACAGGCTGCTTCTTGCCTAATGTAACTGAGAAAATATCCTTTTGTGAGAATTAATACAAGTGCAGCCAGGGATTCCAATTTTTGTGCATTTTGAGTTATGTTCTTCTCTTGTATTCCATATCTCTAATTTACTTTATTTTATTCCATGATAAGTGAGTGTTTGCAATTTAGTACTACTGCTACTGCAATCACAATGAATCAGTTGTTTGATAAGCAAACAATTTTTCCTCTATATTTGCTATCAATAAATACAAGACCTGTGAGCTACTTGGATTACTATATATTATATCCTTTCAAGGGGTGCATTATCTATTTTCTTCTACTGTGAACAAGGTAAGATTAATTTTTCATTGATGCCTCATTTTGTTTAAACGTTTTGTAAGTTTCCCTCATATCACTTGATTTTATAATCGACTCAGACGACGAATTATGACCTCTGTCATGTTCTGTCATTAGTTCCATTTGAAGATTAATTATTATATAATTAACGGAAGAAAACAAACCTGTCAAAACCCTCTTTTATATTTGTTATGCCTTGACATTACCCTTTTGAGCCTTAAGTGTAATCTTAGGAACAACATCTATTTTGGTGCCATTTCCGGGGATGGAGAAACAAAGTTATTTTTCCCTTGGAGAAACAACAAGGAAATATTTTGTCTTTGATAGTGAACAATGATTGAATACTGTATTAAGGATTTTATCTTTCACTTGGCGACTCCACTACAGATAAACTGTCATTCGGTAGAAAGAATACTAGGAAGAACCTAGATGATCAACAGACTACGCCTGTAGCCGACCCTGAAAAACTATTAAAACAAAGGGGATACCTCAAGAAGACTGTTGCATCCACAAGTAAGGTTTACCAACCCAAAAATATGCAAACCAATGCTAAGGTTCCACTCGAACAGTCAATCTCACAAGAAGGTTACCCGCAAATCCACCTCGGAGATACATCAACTGATAAACTTGAAGCCGAAATCGTAAACCCCGAACTGGTTTTACCTGAGATAAAAGCCGAGACCGATTCAAATTCCCCCTTTATTAGTAAAGGTAAAGGGTCATTTTCGATACCCTCTTTTATTGATATTTCATGGGTCCCCAAAGTATAGGTTTCGATTCCATGAAACTATGAGGAGTATATCTCATATCCTGATTCAACTCCTGTTGGTTATCCTATTTATATATCTTGTAAGTCCGTGTTAAGCCCTAATATTGGCTCATTACCCCTTGATTGGGGCATATTATATTAGCAAATTTATTTTATTTATGTCAGCTTTAGGCCATTAGTTGTAATTATACCTCCTAGTCTCCTATATATACTAAGGAGACATTTTCATTTTGAATCATCTTGTACTTGAACATTTAAGTG